>QYAI01000183.1:0-77942 GCA_003988855.1 Arachnopeziza araneosa
GAAAGCCTATCAAGAGTGCATTATGGTGATGTAGACTAGAATTTGTAGCATTTTCAACCTTTTTGGAACTATTTTGGTGGGGTTCGCTAATCCGTCCTCAATTTTTGCACCCCCTGGTGAAGCATAATCAAAGATTATGTAAGCTAATAAAGAAGCTATCGTACTACTGTGTCTAAGCCTATTAAGAAGACTCATTCACAGGCTATTCGCTTCCACAGCTACTTTACGACCTCCTGCCGATAAACTGTTTTGTCATGTTGAAGTACCGCAAGAACTATCTCTATACCAGTTTTTCTAGTCGCGATCTTGTCTCCGTCCTTGTTACTCATTATGGAGAGCGTTTACTCTAGTTTGCCATCGTAAATGAGGTTGGGGTACTGATTATACATGCCTCATTGAAGAAACCATAAAAAAAGCACGAGCAAATCATAAAGGAGCGAAACAGTAGATGGAAGATGATTGAAAAATGGGAGTAGTTTAACAAAGCTACTGGAAATCTCCAGTGCCGAATCTTAAAAGTATGGTTGCTAGAACAGTCTTCTCAAAAGGATGCAAAGTTCCACCGCTTAGTACGACTTTTTATTGTAAATTCACCTTCTCTTTCTCGTACGTTGCATATCGTGGTATTATGGATTAATATATAGCGCGTAGTTAAGCAATTTTTTCTTGCAGATTTGTACATGTTTCGGAGAAGTTTAACAATATCGCCGATTTAAAATTCGCATTATGAAAGTAAATTTATCCATTCAGTAACGGAGTAATTCGATCTTGGTTGTCATCTGGCTTCTCTTGTCGCCGAAAGGAAAAATAAATTCTCCGCACCTCACTTCCCTCACATTCTCTCATATATCTTCCTCCGGCCAAGGTAGGGCATTGCGAGGAGAACCTGATAACGTAACTCTATCTATTTACTACCTCTCAAGCCCATCGCAATAAACTTCAATCATAGGCTACAATAGCAGCCTTTATTGCTTTAAGCCTGCTTTACTGACATTTTTCGTTATCTTTGGTGGCCTTCCACGACCGCGTTTAGGTGCTTCCTTCTTGGCTACTCCGACTTTACGAGGTCGGCCTCGTGGTCGTTTCTTTTCCGGTTCTTTCGTCGATTTTGGCGCCTGAGAAACTTTAAGAAGGTTTCGATTACGCTCTCGCGTCTCGTTTGCCATTTCTTGTCTAGCGCTTTTAGACTCTTCTTTAAGGCGGAGCCATTCAGCAGGCTTGGTAGGGCCGTCGCTGAACAATTCTGCAATTTCATCGAAATCGTATGAATCACTATCGCTATCGTCGGAGTCAAAGTCACCCATTTCCGAATCTTCATCGGAATCGAAGCCCCTTGTACCTATGTCTTCATTGAACATGTCCATGTAGGCGGTAGCGGCATTGATTTCGCGAACAGCCTCTTTAATAGGCTGTAGATTCTCCTGGTGTCGGGCGTGCCATGCCTCCAGGTGCTTCATGACAAACGGGCGGTGGTGATTTACTGCATAATCCTGAATCTGGTCCACTATACATATCAAATCGAAAGCTCGACTAAATTCTTTGACATCTCCTTCCCATATTGTCTCTGCCATCTGCGTTGAAGTCGTAGTTAGTAATCTGTTCATCAAGGTGGCAACCACTACAAGGCAAAATACTCCGACGGTGGGCAAGGATGACTTACGCAATCATGTAGCATATTCCAAACCACAAAGACTTGCCAATACGAGCCGCAGGATGCAAATGCAAAAATTTGATACTTGGAGCTTTCCTCAGTCTGATATTCAGCAACGTTGTTGGGGTCTCGAGCTAAATCATCCAACATAGCGAGATAGGTCCTGCAAGCATGGTAAATTTGATCCTCAGCTTGTTGGTAAAGCGATGCTGTTTTTTTTGCTTCATACACAGCAAAAGGGAATAAGAGCTCAGTTTTGCCCCAGACGCCATCCACAACTAGGCCACACTTGGGATCGTGCATCATCGTTTGCAAATCGTGCTCCGAAAGTCGTTTGTCGGGCTGCATAGTGCTATGGTCTTCTTCGCAGTCAGTGGCGCTGCAAACATACCCACGTTTGAGAAAGAAGTCATCGTAGCTCTTTAGACCGATTGTCGCATCCGGAATTCTTATTTTCACGACTCCCTTTCCAGTATCGTCAATTTCCAAAAACTCGTACGGTCTCTTATCTCTACAGGAGCTTCTTGTTAATAGGGCGGATTTAGCTTGACCAGGAGATAAAGAAGTTACTAACATCAAGAACCTTTCATCGTCATATAGTAAACCAAATACATCATTCCACGCAGATACTTCCCAGCAGAATTCAGAAGCCTTGTACACTTGGTTACGGATTGCTCTTTTATACAGCTTTGTTGCCCTTTGGTCGAGTTCTGTTTTCTTTTTGTCGTTCAAGGATTCTCTATACTGTCCTATATTTAGATTGGGGCAGAATTTGCTCCAGCTACCTGCCATCGGCTTGCTTCTAAAAAACACAGATTGTCTAGATATGGTGACTTCTGAGAAGGGCTGGGGCACTAATGGCATGGCCCGCTCTCTTGGATTTCCTCTGCAGATCTTGTTAAAATTTAATTTCTAGCTTTATTACTCACGAACTTACCGCGGCATCTTTCAGTAAGGATAGTGCTTGACACGGAGCTCTTATTCCAAGGACTTCACTGATCGAGTTAATGGAGCCACAGTTTCTCTTGCGAGAATTCCCGAACCAGTGTAGAAAGAAAATTAAAGAAGATGCAAAATCATTGCATTTTAATGCTAAGTTGGTTTCTATAAATATCAATACTCCTAGGCATCTACTGCTGCCTGGCGTTCAGCGGACCTCTCGCCAGACCAGGAGGTGAGATTAAGGATCATAGAGACTGAGGATTATGGTGGCTGAGGACCGTAGTGGCTGAGGGTCATAGTGGCTCAAGATCCACCTGTGGCTTAGGATAAGCGACCGCTTGCTCGGGTCCGTAGACTAAAGCGGAACCAGCGAAAGAAAAAATTGACCCTAAGTGTATAGGTATTGTAAATTAACCTTCTCTCTCTTGTGCCTTGCATGTTGTGGTATTGTGGAAATCAATCTTCTCTTTCTCTTGCACACATGGGATTAATAAGCTTGCCGCTATGAAAGGAGGGGCCGAGGCTGCGGGCCAGGATTGCGGGCCAGGATTGCGGACTAGGGTAGGTGCGGACTAGGGTCGATGCTTTCGAGAATCAATGTTACATGTTTTGTCTTCTACAGCAACAAATACTTGATTACTTATTTTCTGCGCTGTGCTTAGAAAGCTGCTTTGAAATTAGATACATGAGCCTGAACATTCTATCAATCATATCATGTCCAAAACCTAGAATGTAACTACTGAGACGGAAACGGAAATGCTTAAAGGAACACAGTGCCGACGTCATGCACATCAAGTTCTTCGACACCTAAATCATTCTCATTTCTATACATCGTTATCTATCAAAAACAAATCCAACATTGATTCATACCCAACTATCACAAATCCCAAGATGCTTCCAGGTTCTGTGGACGAGATGATAGCACGCAATAAGTATGTCTTCTGGAGGTCGATCAGGACATCAACTCACCTATTTACAGAAAAGCTGCAGAGACTCATGTACCCCCTCCTCCTCTCATGGTTATGGCCAAGAACTTGAGAGCAACAAGGGCTGGTATTGTGGTTCTATCTTGCTCCGACCCTCGACTCAATCCATATAAGATACTCGGCGTGGACGGGACGACTGTTAGTAAGTACCCTCCACTTGTTATTGACAACATCTTGAAAACCGAGAATATTGATTAGATTTTAGAGGCGACAATGGTTCGAAATGCAGGAGGAAGAGCTTTTGATGCAATTAGAACTCTGGCTGTGCTGCAGACGATTGGCAGCCCCGGAACCATTGTGGTGATGCATCATACTGGTACATTATGCTTTTATATCTTAAAAACGGCTGGCTGATGATCGTAGACTGTGGAATGACTCATTTCCATAATGATACAGTTAGAGAAGCTCTTACTCAAATTGCACCAAACGAAGCGAGCTCCATTGCAACTTCCGAGTTTGGAGAGATCACAGGCTCGTAAGTTTTGAGTCTTTGGTCCCAACAAGAATATACAGTTAACAGTTATTAGGCTTGAGGAAAGTGTATTGGCTGATATCGAATTGATTCGCAAAAGCCCACTCATTCTGGATAGCACTCAACTGATTGGCTTGATATACGATGTCAACACTGGACTTGTGACACAAGTGCAAGATAAGAAAGGGGAAAACCTATAGTGACGAGAAGAAACTGAATAGAGCCCGGATATTTACCGATTTCCTAATCTGTTGTTTGATAGAATTTTAAAACAATATTAAATAGATCTTTCTCAATCTGTACGCTCCTATCATTGGCCCGATGACTTTGGATATCACATGATGCTGCATAATCTACCCATCCAAATCCCTGTGCGCACAACAAAAGTGATCTTCAATATCCTATACCTCTAACCAATCGAGTAGCTGAAGCTCTGCTAATAGCAATCCAAAATGGATACAAGTTCAATATCGTCTGGTATCAGAACCCCCCTGAATGCTTGTATGTCTTGCAAGCAGGGGAAAAGGAAGTGTGATCGAGTCTACCCCACTTGCGCCACCTGCTCTCGGTATTGCACCAACTCTGACCATCCAGCTTGACGTGAAGACTGATTTTAAAGAGTTGGTCGCAGATGTGTTTACGAGGAAGACACGCAGCCGGTGGTTCAGGCTGCAGGCCCAAGCAGTGCTTCTCTTGGACACGACAGACAAGACGACCCAACTTCAATACATGATGCAACTAGCTTTGCACAAGATTTCCTGCAGCGGTCTTTGAGTCAGGCTTCCACATTCAAAGTTGACCCATTCAGACATGAGATTCTTCGCAAATCCACAGTTGACTTTGTGCTAAGAGCTGAAGCCATCAAGATCTTCAAGACACCCGATGAAATGCGCGAGCCAATTACAGCATTTTTCAACAGTATATGGCTCAGATTACCAATCGTCAGTAAGTACTTGTTCTCGGAACGTCTGCCAACGATGTACTCGGCGCCCAAAGCGGACTTCATTCTTTTGTGTCTTTGCATACACCTTGTTATGCAACAGCCTGAGGAAGTAGATGAGAGCATGCAATCTTCACTATATGTCTTGATTAGAAGCCAATTGAATCTTCTTGAAGTAACTGGTTTCTTGACCTTAGAGCTAGTACAAGCTCAACTCATGATACTGTTTTATGAGATAGGACACGGGATTCATCTTTCAGCTACGACGCATATTGCTACTTGTGCTAGAACAGCTCGGCTACTAGGGTTAAATAAGAAGAATTTTGCGCGAATACAGAGTGATGAAGACCTAGAATCCCAAATGAGAGCTGAAGCAGAGAAAAGAACGTGGTGGGCTGTAATCAATTTTGATCGGTAGGCGAAGTCCACTCCATCACACCAGCGTTCCAAATTAATAGCAAACAGAATCATCAATCTCAGTAATGGCGATATAATTTTCATGGTCGAACATCCTCAAGCAGAAGATTTGCTTCCAGTGGAAGATAAAAATTGGGCACGGAACGTACGCATCTCAATAGCCACAGAAACTCTCGTAAGTATATCGGGTGTGACTGACACTACGTCCAGATTATATTAGCAAACGTGCCCCTGACACTAATGACACCCGTTGATGTCAGAGTCGGCCCATTTGCACGAGAATGTCAGGTCTCGCATCTGACTGGTCGAGTCCTGAGACATGTCTTCGATCCTGCGCCAGACGCCGACTTTCACAAGCAAGAAGCAGTCCAACTTGAGCGAACGCTCAAAGCTTTTATGCCTCTCTTGATCAACGAACAAACAGAATTTGGCCTACATTGTTCCGCATTGGGGATGTGTTGTAGTGCCCTATTCACAATGTACGATTCGGCTTTGCTATCAAGCACAATTTCGGAGCACGAACGTTTTGCTTTGACAGCCTCGCTTGACGAAACCTCCACCACGATCGCAAAATTCTCAAACTTTTTGTTTGGAGATCGTGATATTGTAGATATAAGCTTGTTTTCGCCATTAGTACCACACTCGCTCTATCAAGCTGCCATTGTTCAACTGCGGATGTGGAAAAGAACTGGAGATGTGACTTGTAAAGCTGCGTTCGATTCTTTGGTTGAGATACTTATTTTCTACAGCAAACGATGGTTTGTTGGAAGTATGGAAGCCCTATCCATGCGCAGTAAACTTGAGTATGCAATGCTAATGTGATCTAGGAAGATATGTTGAAGCGCTTGAGAAGATCAGTAAGAGCGATGACTTTCACCCGACGATGCTTCCACTTCATGGTAATTATATCAGCGCAGTATGGCTACAATAAAATCAGTGGATTGTATGATGCAAGTGTAGTGACGAGAAAGTTGGTGCCGATTATGGCTTAAAGCAGTAAAGACCATTCGAGTGAGATGCGATAGGTGCAAAGGATCAACCAGTATTAGTGCTAGTGTGATAATATATACGCTATCTTAGATCTCTATGATTATAAATGCGCATATAGCTTCTCAACAGCCGAGAAAGCTTTGTGGCACCAGGGACACTGGAAAGATCTTTTCCACTTCACTGTAGAGCATGCAGATCCACATATATTCGTAGTGCCTCGCAGCCATTTTCTAGCGATTTACATTTATTAAAAGAAAGTCGGCATGATTGAAGGGGAAGTTTTGTCTCTCGTGCATTCTACGTCATCCAAGCCCTGATAATGCGGGCGCATATGCGGATGCATGTGCGGACAAGGTTTTGGCAACGTTCAACCTTCGTTTTGGTTCAAAAACGTATGGTTATGCAAAATTTGAGCAGGAAAGCAGTGATAGCAATTACTTTTATGTATATTGATTAATAACCCCATAATATGCCGCGAAAACAGTAATCAGCCCATGCTCCAACGGTTGCCCCCGAGATATCCAGTTTTCCCGGGACAAGAGAAAATGATTGGAACCAAATTTATGCAGACTTCGCCACTAACCGCCGCAGCTTGTACTTTATCATTCCACTCAACCTAACTTTGAGCGAATTTAGACCTGGCCCTTAGCTTGGCACCGGTCAGGTAGATAGCTATCATACCAATTATACCAAGAGTACTCAAGCCAGCGAGGACAGCACGCCCTTTCCGATACCCAAGTTGACAAATAAAGGTCGTGCATAGATAATGGATCCAGCAGCCATGGCAGATCGGACCAAATCATTTCCAGCGAATAATGAGGCTGCGTACTTGGGATACGACAACGGAACATAGACGAAGATACTCTGGAATGAGGAAGGTCCCAACAACGAAAATAACCACCCCAATAAGCGGAACAATCCAATGAATACTGGCTCTCGATGTCCATGCAAAAATGAACAAGCCAGTGGGAAGGAAGAAAGATCCTAATATCGCCGGGACGAGACGGTGCTCTTGCTCGCGGAGACCGTTCTTGATATTATCTGGGATCATATACCATGTGAGGTACGAGAAGTACATCACAACACCAATTGTTGCGCCGACTTGACAGGCAAGGAATGCTAGACCGATTTCACCAAGATTAAAGTTGTAAATCGGCGGAAAAACCAAAGCTATATGCTGGGTTAGCAAGCGACGACAAAAGCTATTAAGCGCTTTTCGAAGTTGGGGGACTTACGAAAAACCTCGAAGAAGGTGTAATAGATAGAATAGAATAAAGCTGTGTAGATATTGACGAAGAAGACAGCTGGATCCTTGATGGAGATTTCGACAGGTTTGATGAGTGCATCAACAACAATACTGGATACTGTCAAGTGGCGCTGGTCAATTTCACTCTGGGCTTGAAGTCGAGAGTCCCCGGTAAGTTTCCGAAGCCGTTGGGCTCGTCTCAAGAGGATATTAGGAGTAGATGTTTCGGGCACAAGAGTCAGGAGAATGATGAGCATCGGCGACGCCATCCATACGATTTCCCATAGAGACCATCTCCAAGACTCGGCGGAGATGGCAAATCCAGCCATCAAGGGACCAACGGCAGGACCTCCCCATGCCGCGAAAACCCACCATCCGAGCGGGTACGGCACATATAAGAGTGAGTACATGTCAGAGAATGTTGAACCCGCATTGGCGAGAGCAGGACTTCCGAAAAAACCCTGCAGAAACCTCAGGACTAGCAAACCGGCGAAATTACCAACAACAGCGGTGGGGAATGACAAGGCGAAGAAGAGTATAAACGTGAGGTAGTAGACGGGATTTCGTCCGACGACCGGGATCTCGCTGAGAGGCGCCCATAGGAGTGGTCCAACACCATAAGCAAGAACGTAGAGTGAGAGTGGCAGAACGGAGTCTGTTACATCGATGGAGAACGCTCTCGTTACTCCCCCTTCACTTGGAGCATAGATTGACGAGCCGGTATAAACTACCCAGGATACAAACACATGACGAAGGCGATCATGGCTTTCTTGCCGCGGGTCCAGTTTTGAGGATTCGCTGGGTCGTCTGTCGTGTACCAATCAACCGAGATGATTCCATCGGTAGTCTTTCTAGGCGCGATTGGAATGGTCTTGGTCCGTTCAAGGGAGAGTTGTTGCTCCAGATTGAAGCGTTCGGTGCTGTACGGCATGGTTTCTGCTCGACTCTTGGTTCGAGTGACGCCAAGGCCTTCTACCTCATTGTGGCAGGACTGGGCGTCGCTGATCCTTGTGAAATTTGGGCTGAGATGACTTTTTCGGAATTTAGTTGGGTGATGTAGTTAACGGGAAGGACGAAATCATTCTTCTCTTCTGGGTATTTGAACAATCTGTTTCCAGACAATAGTCGGAGGAATTGACCCAGAGGTGCTTCGCGAATGAGATCGGTCATTGTGAGATCCTAGAAGGAGGAGTATTTAAAGATGTTGGAGAGTGTGAAAGATGTGACTTTGTTTATTAGAGGATTTGTATAAAACTAGAGGCGTGCTTATCCTTTCTAAATTGATGAGAGATAGACGGACATGAGATAAACTTTATACATTACGATAGAAGAAATCCCAGACTCGAAGCTGAATCATCCATTCACTGGTAACACAAATAAACCACATATTTTGGCCAGAATGCATTGGTAATCATGGATATGGTAAGATTGGCTCGAATATCACTGATTAGAAGACGAACCGAGTAGACTTCCTTGAAATCTTCGGGGTATGGAATAATTTGTAATGTACAATGCCACAAATGGCTGGATCCGGACTAGAGTGTAAGCGTCCCGGTAGTCTTGGCAAGCACTTCCGTCAAACATTTACTTCCCTGATCCTTTTCACTTGGCAACAACAGCTACTAGCATTTCTACACGTTAGTAAGTCATCGCTAGATAGAATATCCTAGGTTGGTGGAGCAGATGGATTCTCTCGGGCACTGTGATACACGCACCTCGGATGGCCATGGTTTCTCTGACACTCTAATCACACACGCCGACGTGCATAGTATACCACAACTTAATCTTGATCTCTATCATGCACGACAATGTCTATATCTCGAGGCAGACTTTATTTTTGTCATGACACAAGCCAGTGCACACACTATTCTGATGATCTCCAGCAGCTTCAAACCTCTCTTTCCTTGGTCTCAGGTCAGCATATCTGATCCCGCAGAACCCTCAAGTGGGATATCCAAAGTAACCCACTAGCTGATAAGGCTTATATGTCAATCAGAAGATCAAGGTCTTTAATACAGTTCATGGCAGAACTAACGAATAACTTGGCTATTTTCAAATTTGTGATGTTCAGGTCGATGAGGCACAACACATGCAGTGAGACACAAGTAATCGAAGTTGAGAGTACTAAATCACGATATATGATTTTTTTTCCTCTCAGATTCCTATTTGTAGTGTCGGCTTATTCAGCTTAACAGTAGCTGGTGCGTAAGTTGTGTTAGTCTCGCCTTTACAGATGAACTTTATATCGAGCGTATCAAAGGTGAATCGATCAACAGGATCTTGGTAAAAAGAAAACAGCTCTCTAACTTATCAACAGTGCTCTTTGAATAGTTCAAAAGGTATATACTGCAGTAGGCTTGGACCACACAAAGTGTCTCGAGTGCTTTTGGGGGAATGTTAGAATGTTGCACGTGACTAAGTCTCCGTTTCAAGAGGCCCTTCTTTCTTTCTGTAGAACCATAAGGGTTGTGCAGATTTGTGTGTAGAATTCAGGTTAACGTAGTAGCTGAATAAATACTCGTATGAAGAGGATTTTGCACGCCGAAATTTACATTTCACATTGCTTGCACTGAGACTTTACAAATAGCGGTTCTGTTTAAAAAGACGAATCCCTTTTCCCCAATACGCCTACTTATATTTAAACTACAGACCTGAAAGATCAATTGCTTATTCCATCGCTGCAAGTCCAGATTCTATGCTCGCTGTTTGAATCCCTTGCAATATATGCATCATGTTCCCACGACCAAGTGTGTCAGCTGTTAAACCCCGCTTCAAATTGTACACTCTAATCAAGTCCAGCTCTAAACGGCGTAAGCTTTGCAGAAACTAAAAGTTAACCGCAAATGTGTGTATTGAAATCACTTGTATCTCTAAAGGCTTCGCTGACCGACCTGTTCCTACTAAGCACACTTGAATACAAACAGAATAGCATTGACCAAATCTCATAATCCACATGCCATTATTCACAAAGACCTCACCAGCCAATGCCCCCGTGTAGACACAATCAACCCAGCCCACCGTGAATCATGTAATCCCACCTCCCAGTTTGAAAAATCCTATAGAACCACCCTTCCTAAGAACATCATGACTCTTCAAAATAGAAAAAAGAGAAAGAAAAAATGTACAACCCGAACCACGGCTACGCAATGCAGCTCGCGCTGGCGCGCCAGGGCGGGGGCCACATGACGGCGGGCCAGTTCCGGCAGGGCCTGCAGCAGCGCGGGCAGGCCAGCGCGCCGTCCATCTCCAACTGGATCAACCAGACGGAGCGCGCGCACGGCGGCTACACGGGGGGCAACGCACGCTTCCAGAACTGGTACCAGACCACGCAGTGCTGGTGGTTGCGGTAGGGGTTTTGGATGGTCATGTTTCGATGCACTGGTGGTGGGAGGCGTGGAGTTGGAGGTGGAGGGAGGTGGGTAGGTTGGTTTGGGGGACAGATATTGAGTATCACGTTTTTACGAGCACGGTTTAGGGGTTTGGAACAGTTTGTTAGATTAGGACCGTAGCAAATGGGATTTTGTCTCTTTGACTCTTACCCAATGCTTTGCGGTGAAGAAACTTGACTGCTCTCTTCTCCGCCACGATTTACTGTTTATGCTCAACTACCGAGTCACTCACGGCAGAGATAATAAGTTCCAGTGACTGGGGAAGAGAAGATGATTCACGGCTCTTGTCACCCATCCTAAAGTAGACTAGTACCAGACATGTACGCGAGTCAATTTCTACAGTTTGCGTTTCTGGGACATATTTACAGTTGCAGTCTGGGACCCGACAAGCAGCGACCCTGGCCACTGCCACTTCCCGGGTACCCGTTTCCGTGCGTGTCTCATCTGTTGTTCACAAGACCGTATCGACGTACGGTGGCGGTCCATTGCATAGAGTCTGGCGGTTCTTCACAAATCGTTGTTGGGATAGGTTGCTGGAGTTCTTCGGCCGATTTGCTTGGATTCATGGCCAGCGTGCTTCTATTGCTCTTAATTACCTCTCAAGTGGATATGAACATGCACTTCCTGTCAATGAAAATGCTGTCTACAAGATATGATTTTTGTTAATTTCCATTTCAGAAAGTGGACAATATCACATCTCTCATCTTTCTAGCCAGTCTTCAGTCAACGGTGAAATAGCGCCAGCACCCGTCAAGGGGTGGGCTAATCGTAAACCCAACCTGCTCCAAGCGAAGCCGAGCTGACAAGAGGGCCCTTCGATCTCGGAGAATAGCCACACGACGATGGATTCTTACAGATGCACTCCCCGCGGCAATTGATCCCCGTCATCCATGGCCCCGCGCACGATTGAGGGCAACTTGCCGGCTGGAGAAGAGGAGTTGCTAATGGGCAGCGGCACCATGTCCGAATGGCGCATGGCCTCGTAGTTATTTTTAATCCACGGTATTCACGGTACGTTCCGTCCGTCCTGGGAGGTGGTAAAGTGTAAAAAAGAGAGGCGCCGCAGTTCTGACGTGCCGGCCCGATGCAGGAAGAATCCGAGCCTTCGGGTTAAGCGACGACTGGTGATTCGTGCTGGGTTACGGTTGCGCTGCTGTGCCTCCGTCCACCTGTCCATGGAGGTGACTTTGCACTCCAGTATCTACCTAAACAAAGCAATTGTTGTCAGAGCCATTGGGGTAGGGCTCGTAAGACACTCTTGATCCAGTTCATGCCGCCGATTTATTGAATCCTTCGGATCCAGAAAGTGCTCCGAGCAGATGGCAGCGGGTGGGCCCGCGTGGAAGCCGTTCTGGGGCTCGTTCCCATCTGCTCGGCGTCTTCCAACTTCTCCACTTGTCCACGGCAACAGTGTACGAGATGCACCGCAAACAGGGTAACGAGATGCATCGGAGAAACACAAATTGATGCTCCACGGCCTCGGGATCGGGGCGGGGAATGGATCGAGGACGTCGCGCCATGTCAGCGTGAGCGGCTCCCTCCCCGGCTGCCTCTGCAGGCAATATGGGAATCAGCATAAATGGCCTCCCTCTGGCCCTCCCATGTCATCGAGTCCTTTCTCCTCAGCCTGCTGCTGACCTGAACTCCTGGAGATATGATTTCCTCGCCTCTCCTGCTCCTCGCTGCTGCGTGCGGCGTCGGTGCCCGCTCCATCGCAGGATACGCGACCCTCGTTGATCGCACCAAGGCGGCGAATACCACCTATGATTTTATCATTGTGGGTGGTGGCACCGCAGGCCTCACGGTTGCTGATCGCTTGACTGAGAATCCAGACAGTGAGTTCATTTCCCCTCGTATGAACTCAACTCACATCTTCACAGCGACGGTTCTGGTCGTCGAGTATGGGCCCATCGACCCAGGAACCCCAGGTGTTTTGGTCCCGGGGCTCTATAACCCAGGCCCTTACTTCTGGCCGGGTCTGCTCAGTACTCCCCAAGCCAACCTCAATGGCGGTCCCTATTTTGTCCCGACCGGCGCGGTTGTCGGGGGTGGATCGGCCATCAATGCCATGTTCTTCCTGAGAGGCTCTTCTGAAGTCTACGACACGTGGGAGGCACTCGGAGCAAGCGGTTGGGGATGGAGTGATCTCCTGCCTTATTTCCAAAAGGTATGATATTGAACGGTTCCTTCGGGGTAATTAGACACTAACATCCAGCAGAGTGAGAATTTCACGCATCCCGACCCAGCCTTTGCCGCAGCACACAACATCACCTGGAACGATGCAGTCCACGGCTTCAGCGGCCCCATCCAAGCCAGTTTCCCAAACTACGCCTACGCACCCGAGAGTAAGTCAATAAACCATTCTTACGCAAGCGACTAACCAAGTATCAGGCGACTTTCGCGCCGCCTGCCTCGCCGTCGGTATCAAACCCAACCTCGACCCAGCAGCCGGAAACAACGCCGGATTCTACGACACGCTGAAAGCGCTGGATCCCAAGACCGAGACGCGTTCTTATGCTGAGACGGCTCACTACGCTCGAGTCATTGGCACGCGGCCGAATTACCACCTGATCACCAACCAATTGGTCTCCAAGGTCTTGTTTACCGGCAAGACAGCGACGGGTGTTCAATGGTCTGATGTGACATCGGGAGCTGTCGGCTCTGCGACCGCCAGAAAGGAAGTCATTGTTGCCGCGGGTGCCGTTCACACCCCGCAAGTGCTCCAGCTTTCTGGAATCGGGCCCAAGGCGCTCTTGCAGAGCTTGGGGATCAATGTGCTTGTTGATCTACCCGGTGTTGGTGCTAACCTTCAAGACCATCTCGTTCTGACCGTCAACTGGAATTGTAAGTCGAAATATGGTTGCATGAACCATTTGAAGAGTGAGTAACTGACCGTATATAGATACCAGCAACATCCACCCCAACGCTGGCGACCTCCTCAGCAACACCACCTACTTCAATGAGCAATCCGCACTCTACCAAGCCGGACAGCCCAGTGCCCTATCCCTCACCTTGACAACAGATAATAACATCATCACGCTCCCACTCCGCAACACCACCTCCTCCTGGGCCTCGATCATCGCCCTAGCCGCCTCCCAGAACCCGGCCTCCCTCCTCCCCAACGGCACCGACCCCACGATCCTCGCCGGCTACCTGGCCCAGCGCGCCGCGCTCCTGCTACAGTACGCATCCACATCGACGTCCATCGGCGCCATCTCCTGGTCTACGGGCCCGACGACGGCCATCTACCAGATGAAGCCCTTCTCGCGCGGCTCCATCCGGATCGCCTCGACCAACGCCTCGGTCAACCCGCTCATCGACTACGGCGCCCTGAACGACGAGACGGACCTCGAGGTGCTCTACGCCCTGGAGCTCAAGAGCCGCCAGATCATGTCCCAGCCCGCCATGGCTGCCCTCGGCCCCATCGAGCTCGCGCCCACACCTGGCACGCTCACGGGAGATGCGCTGAGGCAGGCGTTGAGACTCAACCTCGTCCCCACGAATGCGCACCAGTGCTGCACCGCGGCCAATCTGCCCCGGCTCTTGGGCGGCGTCGTCAGTCCCGACTTGCTGGTCTACGGTGTCAGTGGGCTGAGCGCCGTCAGCGCGGCTGTCTTCCCCTTGTCCCCCGATTCCGCTCCCACGGCTACGGTGTATGCGGTTGCTGAGAAGGCGGCGGATCTGATCAAGGCCAGACACGGACTGTAGTGTGGAGGGCGGGAGTAATAGCGACCTGAGATCTCAGTCGGCTCAAAAGTTGTAATTAGAATCGATTTATTCATGCAGAATATCTGGCTCGGTGATGAATCTTCCGTGACATGCATCTCCCAGAAATGGTGCGTGATTGGTCTTGAGACTTTTGTCTTTAGAGTCTCTTGACCCTCACTCGTATATATTGTTTTTAAAACTTTCTGTCTGGGTCTCCCTCTTTTTTAGTTTTCTTGGATTTTTGAGTTGTTTTGGAGGCACATTTGGCTTGCTTACCTATCGAGTACGTGGCTGGTTAAGCGAGGGAAAAGGGAGACGCTTGGTGAGTCCGATTCTCTGAGCAAGAAGCAATATGCGAAATGCTAGAAGATAGAACATCCTGAGAACAACGCGAACTGTTACGTGACCTCGCCTAGATCCAACTTAATCTAAAATCACAATCCACGAATCAACATGAAGACTATCAGCTCTAAATTCTAAATTCTATCATGTCTATCATCGTTATCTAATGCTTTCCATCTGCCTTGAAGCTCTTCTTTACATCTTCTAAAGAAATCTTTTCTTCCAGAGCCCACAATTCCTTGACACCCAAACTCTCTAAATACTCAAAGGTCCTCTCGTAATTCGTCCCAACCTGCGCAATTCCATGACTGTCATCACTCAACGTCAACCTGCCCTCCATTCTCAAATACTCCTCGCAAACACTCCGCATCGGATATGGCTCATCAAGCCCCTTCCTCAACGCTGCACTATTTACCTCCATGGCTGCTCCAATCTCATTCATAAAACCCAGATTCCTCAGCACCTTTTCCCATACACCATCCATACTTTTCAGATCCTGATTCGGCTGCGGTGCCAATAGGCGGATGAGATCGAAGTGACCCACCACTTTCGGTCTCGTCATCTCCAGCATCTGGAACTGCAGATCAAAATAGTCTGCGTAGAGTTTCTCATCCGTACCTCCCGCTGCTTCTCTGGCCTGGTAGTACATCTCGATGCTAAAATCGATGGGGATCTCGTGCACGTGATGCACGGAACCGATGAAGAAATCAACGGCTGGATTGGAGGCGAGGGACTGGATCAGAGGCGTATAGTCTGTGCGGATAAACTCCCCTTCGAACCCGATGAGGAGCTTGATTCGAGAGGCGTATCTCTCTTTGAGCCGGACCGCCTCGTTGATGAAGGCTTCATGACGAGGGGCTAGGAGGGATATGGTGTGGCCAGCCGCGATCTGATATGTGGTCAGTAGAGCGAGTAGGAGTCCTGCTATGATTCACTTCTTCGGGGTACAAGTCTCTGTCCGAGTTTCGTGGCATGTGCTCGGTTAGAGCGAATGTTTTCATGCCTTTTGATATCGCGGTTTGGATCACTTCTTCCAATGTGTCTTTTGCATGGCCGGGACAGAACTGCCCTGAGTGACTGTGCATAGAGAAAGCCATCTTGAGTTCTAGAGATGTGGTCTGAGGATGAGGAAGAAGACTGGGATTTATATGTGGCGTCTGCCCCTCGGTCAGAGTCGCTTAAATTTGGAGGGGTTAAAATCGTGCTTCTACAAAAGTTCTCACCGCAGTTCATCCTCTCCAACATGGCTCCAGCACACCGCCGCACCAAATACTCTGGTCCAGCACCACCTTCCAGAACCCTCGTCATCGATAATGGCGCGTATAACATCAAAGCTGGCTTCTCGTCGCCAGCGGCAGACCCCGCTGCCACGCCCAGCATCATACCCAACTGTTTGGCGCGAGACCGCGACAAGAAAGTATACGTCGGCTCTCAACTCTCGGCCTGCAAAGATTTTTCAGAGATAGTCTTTAGCCGACCCGTAGAGAAGGGATATCTCGTTAATTGGGAAGCGGAGAAGGAGATTTGGGAACAGGAATTCTTTGATGCAAAGGCGAAGCTACACTGTGATCCAAGGGAGACGGGATTGATATTGAGCGAAGCACCAAACACACTACCCGCTCTGCAGATGAACTGCGATCAAGTTGTGTTTGAAGAATTTGGCTTCCCGCGATATCTGCGCTGTCCAGCGCCCCAACTGAACGCGTATAATGATATCCAAGGGATCTACAAATCCCCAACTCGAGAGCCGGACGCTACATCCATACCACCAGCCGAGATCTTGATGCTGATCGACTCTGGTTACTCTCATACAACCATCACCCCTCTCCTTCTCGGCCGACCTATCCAATCTGCAGTCCGCCGCCTCGAGATCGGCGGCAAGCTCCTAACCAACTACCTCACCCGCCTCCTCTCCATCCGCAATTACGACATGACATCTGAGACGTACACGGTGAACAGCATGAAGGAAAGCACGTGTTTCATCAGCAAGGATTTCAAAGCGGACATGGAGAAGACGTGGAAGGGACCGAAAGGCGATCGACGAGATGTGTATGAGATGGCAGAAGGCATCGCGAAGGATTACGTCCTACCTGATTACCATACGCAGACTCACGGAATAGTGAGGAATCACGATCCAGAAGCGGCGACGAAGCTCAAGGAGCTGATTACGGGACGTCCATTAGGGGCGACAGAGGACGTGGTAACGCTGAGGAATGAGCGGTTCACGGTGCCGGAATTACTGTTCAACCCCACGGATATCGGACTCAGACAATCGGGCATCGCGCAACAGGTTATGGATAGCCTTTCCGCACTGCCGATGGGGCTGTGGCCTGGATTCCTGGCGAATATCATATGTGTCGGAGGAAACTCCAAGATCGAGGGGTTTATTGTTAGGTTGCAGATGGATATTAGGGCGTTGGCGCCGGCGGAGTGTATCGTGAGGGTTGCGAGACCGCCAGAGCCGATTATCAGTACTTGGTTGGGAGGAGCACAACTGGCAAGGGATGAGGATAGGTTACGGGCTTTGAGTGTTACGAAGGAGGAGTATCAAGAAAATGGTGCGGATTGGGTCCGGCGGAAGTTTGCCGGTGTATGAAGGAAGATGGTTTTATGATACCCCAAAATGATGTCAAAAATTCAATACATTCTAAATAAACAAAGCAGGTTTTATTGAGTGAAACCCATTACTTTCATTCCTTCCTCCCAACTTTTGTCCAAAGCTCACGCCTTAAGCAGTCTTCTTCCACTGAGTATACACACCGATCAAACTGCTGACCGTCCCCGCCAACCCTACAAAACCATCATCAAACTTTGTGAGTCCAATCGCCGAGGTCGGAATTGCGAGATCGCAAAGATCCGAAAGTAGCTGCAAATTAATAGTAGCACGTTCCCTAACAAATATTAGCTTTAGGATTTCAAAGAAGAGGTCGGTCATACTTCTCAATTCTCTTCCTCGTCACAACTCCCTCTCCCTCTTTCAGATCCACTCCCTTCTCCTGCTCCCTCAGCTTATACAGTGCATAACTACCACCCATCACACTACACAGCAGACCGAAAAACCAAGCTCGATACGCCTCTCTCTGCACCCTCGCCGTATGCGGACTCTTCCTTATCCCCACCACATCCAGCACCGTCACGGCATCCAGACTCAGATACCCGGCATATCCCAACTGCCTGCCCACAGCAGTATATTTCGTTATCGCATCCGTGGATTTGGAGTCCGCAGCTACGGCGGCGGCTTTAAAATGCTCAATGTTCTTGCCGAACCGCAGCAGCTTGCGGGTCAGGCCGAATTGCGCCTTGATGTTGGAGTAGGGGGAGATTGCTGAGGGCGAGGCATTGGTCCGGAAGAGGTACCAGGCATAGAATCGCGAGAAGTATTGGATGGTCCGGAGGAGCTTGTCTCGTCCCACGGTGGTGGAGATGAATTTGAGGTAGTGCGAGACGGTAGGGTGGTAGGTGAGGGTGTCGGCTACCATCTTGATGGTTGAGGTTCAATGGATGAAGGAGTGTGGTGTTGTTTAGTGGTGAGGAGTTCGGAAGAATGAGAGGAGGTGTTGCAGATATTGGTGGGGAGGGATGGATGGGATGGGAAATCGGCTGTCTTGTGACGGCCGAGGTTCGACCTGGGGAAATTCCCGAGAATGTGGCAGTTGTTGATGCCTTGCGACTGAGGTATCAGGCCCCACTTCCGCTTCGGGTAATTATTTCCGGTATGAAGGAATTTATCAATTCGTATTGAAGAGGCATAAGGAACTCAAGCGATATCATTATTGAATATACTGCCAAGCATCTATTCACACCGATTCCGATCGAGGCAAGAGACGACTTCCAAGGTTAGCTGGATAGTAAAGACATAGTGGTTAGAGCAAGAAAGTCGCTTATAGATTTCTCTAGAGTATTTCAACTTATGCATAATGGTTTGATGTTATCAGAAAGTGTAAAAGAAATTAGTTCGATATTGGCGCTTGGTGGGGAAAGACCGGCGAGACATGGCCAGAATTCTACTGGATTACATGTTGTAAAATCTGATTTTAAGATAGGAAACAGGAACTGTAAGGGTTCACGATTGCACGGTCAGAACACGTGAATGATGAATCTGTTATTTCAAGAAGGTAGAGCTGAAGAGCACCAGCCAACACAGTTCCTGTCGCACGGTCTTCTTTTCAATAGTCAATCAATATTCAATCAATGTTCTACTTAGCCACGATTTTTAGGCTTGATCACGTGTGTGGCGTAAAAATGGTCACGCGTGTGGCGTAGGAGACGACAGCACGCTAGTGCCTGGGAGCTAAGCGCCGTGTCAGGTTTTGTGGCTTGTGTGGCTCTGCATATATACTTGTACTGTAATAGGGAGGTACTGAGGGAGCAATACCTAACAGAGGTAGAAATCGGTTGCTTACCCCACTACTGGTCCCTGCCCAACCTCGCGTCCGAAGTATGCCATTGGCCCTCCCATCACTCCTCTCTCCCTTCTTCCTCTTTTCCCACCCCCGTCAGAGTCAGCACTTTCGTCGATCATAGCGCCGCAACTAGACGCTGTACAGTATATCTTGATCAAAACTTTGCTAAAAGAAGGTTTGAGACCAAGCTAATAGCCTCAGGAGCGTCGTGCACCGTGCGCTCGTCCAGAGAATCCATCTAGAGAAACAGCAGTTCGAAATGCCCACTCTAGAATTCAATCACTCATTCACTCCCTTCACTCGCCCGATTTGGGCATTCATGCATGGAGGATTGGGCAGCGAGCCCTCACCGAGCTTATAAGTGCTCGGCAAGATTCAGTTTTGCAGTTCAAATTGAACCTACCTTGTGCTGTAAGTGAGAGTTCTACCTGTGTGATCTCTGGGCACTCACGTCCTCTCCGGCTGTCCTCGCTCCAACTCACTATCGACCGAAACATATAGTAAAACACCATGGCCTTTACCTTATTCACAGAGATTGGGCCTGTCATCGGCATCATCAGCGGCGGCTTCTCCATTGCCTCGGCCTGCAAGAACCTTTTCTTCAGCGGCGACGCCTCCGACGTGTCGCACGAAATTAATTCGTCCCAACGCTCACTATTTTGAGGGCGACAACCTGCCTATTCTCAAGGACCGGCGCGACTCCTTCTATGGTGTTATCCAGGACAGCATCCTCGACCCCGAGGACAAGTCGGCCATCGTCAAGGGACCTGCGGGATGGCGGGCGGCTATACGATGTCTATTCGAACCTCAAGGCATACAAACAGGATGTCAACGACGTATTGGTCAAGCTGACGTGACTGTGGTCGGCCAACGACCTGCACGTCGACGACCTGACGCACTTCGTCCGTATCTTCACCGACGCTTTCGCCGTGCTGCTGCACATGCAGGCAGTCTACGCCCAGCTGCACCGCATCGAGATGGGCTGCGACTCGCTGTCCGATGCCAACCTCATCTCGGACGGACCGGCAGCGAGCCCTCGAAGATCGGCTGGCGAGCAGCTGGACATCACCCAGCCGAGGATTCTGACCCCATCCGGCTCGCTCGTCATGTCGGCCCAAAATGTGACGACGATCTATTACCAGAGCGGCGATCGGGTCACATCCAGGTACTTGGAAGCACCGGGGTTCAAGGGGCTTGGTGGGAGACGATTGAGCGGCCCTCTCACGTTTCCGTCAGAGGCACAAAATACCTAGGAAGCACTACGGACTCGCGATGGATTCCCGTTCTTCACAGCTGCATGGTAGCAGAAATTCGCCCAGTCACCATAAGGGCAGCAATAGTAGCATCAAACCATTTCGTAAATGATCCCCCACGAAATATATTAGGCCTCGCGCAGATTCGGGGCGGAATGTCTGACTCTGATGGATGAGTTCTTTTCTAGGGCGACTCCGAGTCCTTGATTGGGTGCTAGTTGTGTAGAGATGATGATCATCCAATGATATGGACTGCACATACCTGTAATGCACCGATGCCCAACTCTTCTCCAGCTGGAAGAGGCTTGGAGTTGGGCCACGAGCAAAAATCTGTCCGACTGCAGCCTTATTTCTTTGCCAGACTCGTTGAACTCCTAATTTAATTTCGCTATGGTACATACAGCTCGACGTATAAACTGAAGGACCATTATCAACCACCTGAAGCCTTGGCTCATACTCCCATGGTTGCTGCTTCGTCTTTCTAACCAGCAATCAGAAATCAGAAACAATGTCCGCACCCGTTGATTCAACTCTCGGCGATCTCGCAAGTTCCATGTCGGTGTTCAAGATCGATAGTAGCTCGCTCCAGGGTATCAGATTGCCTGGCGAGCCTCCTTCAGGATTCAGCCATCTGTCCGCAAGGCACGAGGAACTCCTACAGTACGGACTCCCTCCACCACCCGACAAAACCTCTTTCCCAGAGGAGTACTCTCAGTGGGAACGGATATTCTCCCAACCGCTTGTGCGAACCCCCTCCACGATCAAGCCTATCGACCTGGGTTCTACCCATACGCCTATACTTCGACCTCCTACTCGGGGGAAGGAAGATGGAAACAGTCAGAGCGCAAGTTGGTCTGGCGCCGTCAACACGTCTCTCCTAGATGGGTACAGCTTCAAGATGGTCTCAGCCTCGTGGACTGTCGCGCGCCCGTGCCCTGCGAACTCAGCGCGGACCGCTTCTGGCTGGGAGAGTGGTGATTTCCGGGCCACTACGTGGGTGGGGCTAGACGGACACTACACGAGCAATGATATCTTGCGGGCCGGAACAGCTCAACGATGCGTCACCACCGATGATGGGTCGATGGAAGCTGTGACAGTTCCCTGGCTCGGTTGGCATCCCTCACCTCCGGTTGAGATTTCGGGATTCACAGTCGACGCCGGGGACCTTGTCACCGTCTTCATTGGTGCCTTTGAAATTGGCCCGAGCTACTGGGGCTCGTCTTCCTCGAAACCTGTCACCCGGGCATTTGTCTTCTTCTGCAACCGATCTGCCTGTACCTACTTTAGCGCTATTGTGAACGCACCGAGCGGGACTTCGCTGCAGGGTGACAGCGCGGAATGGGTCGTCGAATGTCCTGGGGCAGAAGATGGAGCTTCTAAAATCGCCTACTTGGGCGCCACTTTCATCTACAACTGCTGGGCCATGGCCAAGAACAAGACGCGCAAGATCGGAAGAATCATGAAGAAGGACCTTGGAACAGCGACGCTGACCAACATGACGCAGATGAACGGAGCCATAGTGTCACAGGCGGTCAAAGAGAACGACTCGGTCTTGGGCATTTTCGGCGAGACAAGACTGGACCTGGTCAGAGTTCTTTCACAAGAAACGCCGCGCATTGTCGTCTACCACCAGACCGATGCGCCCCTCTCGCCTCTGGCCTACGTCAGCGCCGCCACCGGGAAGCCCCGTGCCGTGACACATGTGAACATCGCTGCCTTCCATCTCAACGAGGACAAGGATGGAAACATCTGGGTAACCCTCAACAACGCACCTCCAGACGACGCCTGCTTCGACAGCGTGTGGGACGAGGTCAAGCTGCTCCAGGTGTATGGCGCCAAGGTGCTCGGAATGCTAGGCGGAGCTGCTCAGGGTACTTTCACACGCCTAGACACCACTGACGAAGCCAAGTTCGAGAAGTACTATAGCCCCCTCAAGGATCTGGCCAACAAGTACAAGCTTGATGGATTCGATCTCGACGTGGAAGAAACAATGAGCCAAGGCGGCATCAATCGGCTGATTGACCGTCTCAAGGCCGACTTCCATGACTCCTTCATCATCACCCTCGCACCCGTCGCGTCCGCCTTGAAGAACGGAGGAAATCTCTCGGGCTTCTCGTATACAAAGCTGGAGGCCGACCGGGGCAGCAAGATAGCCTGGTACAACGCACAGTTCTACAATGGCTTCGGCAGCATGGAATCGACAAAGGATTACGACGACATTGTGGCTAATGGCTTTCCGCCGTCTAAGCTGGTAGCCGGCCTACTTACCAATTCTGAGTTCGGGAGCCACTATGTTAAGATAGACAAGCTGAGAACTGTGCTACCACAGCTGCAGTCTAGTTATCCAGACTTTGGGGGCGTTGCAGGCTGGGAGTACTGGAAATCCGATCCTCGACAGGCGGCGCCATGGGAGTGGGCCTTGACTATGCAGGAGATATTGAACACGCCAAACTGAAGACGATCGTAGCTTGGGTGCTAAGCAGTAGTTATAGAATCAGCAGAGATGCCTGCTACCATAACGACGAAGCTTTCGGTTACTCTTGGTGACATCGCTTGTAAGTGACTTTTAAGGCAAAATGGGTGGGGTGTCGACTCGAATGTGGCGCATGACGTTGATGATTGCGTCGAGATCAACTTTGAAATGAGCACGAAGTATAAGACCAGGTGTGACAACATCTTCACTTTCGAGGATTTAATCATCGACCGCCAAGACATCATAGAGTGCATTAATACATGTATGGCTGCTCGGTTAGTAGATCGCAGAGGGCTTTCTGTGTAATGCGGCTGTGGCGACCGACGCGGGCTATTCTTCGAGTGGACCTTTCGGATTGCTGTCTCTCCAGGCGGATTCTCTGGACGGCGCGCACAGTGCACGAGGCTTTTGAGGCTATTAGCTTAGCCTTAAACCCTTCTGTTAGCAGAGTTCTGATCAGAATATGCTGTGCAGCATCCAGTTACGGCGCCATGATCGTGGCTGACACGAAAGCGCTAACTCTGGCGGATGCACCTTTGGACAAAGCGGGAAGGGGTAAACAGCCAGGTCTGCCTTTGTTAGGTACTGCTCCCTTATGTACCTCCATGCTATAGGTGGATCCTGCAAAGCCACACAAGCCACAGGCTGACCCCGCTGTCTTAAAAGGTTAATTAAAAACCCTGCGACACCTAATTCGCCTTCCACTGTATCTAAGGAGCGTAGATACAAAAGAAAGAGGCATTTATATATAGCCAGAGAGTGCTGACGCCCAGTTTAGGCTAGAATATTTTCAGGTTTGATATCTTTGTGCCGGACCTCCTCCCGATGCGCAAAGGCTAACGCGTTCATTAAACACGCGGTCCACTTCCGTAAAGCCATGATTCTTGAGGACGGGAAGCGGTGCTCCTCGGACAGATATTCAGCCAAGTTCACATCAGCAATTGGAAGCATGTAGATACGAAGACTAGGGGCTTCCCGACCATGCTCTTCAGGAAAATCCCTAGCATAGAAGTAAATTGTGGCAATGTGACAATGTTTTCGGAGCTTCTGCATGATCTCGACTTCTTGTCGAACAACTTGTTCATGCTTCGCCCGTCGTGCGGCCTCAAACCGTTCGGAAGTATCAGCCTCGAACCCCATTGTTTTGCACGCAAACCATTTCTGCGAGAACTCTTCCCTCTTGACAGAAACCTCACCAAATGTTCCTGTATTTATATATCTGACAAGTTTCCATTGAGCGCGGTGATCTTTTGGACTCTGAGAGGTGTAATCGAGTACGGCAGGCATTCTGTGGGCTACGGCCTCAAAGTGGCGATCTTTGGCGGGTATTTCAAGCTCAAATAGTAATGTCTTTACAATGGCCATGAGATTTGCACTTCCTCATACATATTCATGAGGGCTTATATCGTCGGATGAGCTTGGGAATAGCGGCATCTTGCACAACGTTAGGCGGATCATTAGATATTAGGCTGGATGAACCTACTGAGTCTTCATCCTCAAGATATAATATGATGAACAAACAGGTCTCCATACAGACTGCATATATCTTTTGCAGGTGCTTGTGTACTAGAGCCCACCTCCCCCATGTTTCCCAGCCCTCTGACAATTTTCCTAGATTTGGGACCGCTTGACTAATTTCGAAAATGATTTCAACAATTTCTCGTATCATCGTTAGATCTTGCCGATGTTTATTTCGAGAAACTGCCTAGAATATATCAGTGACTGCATTTACTACATTTTCGTCATGAGCAAGTACCTCAAGAATAGCCGACCACCCACCCCAAAGCTGAAGATGACAACCATCAAGGTCATTCTCGCCTTCGACAATTTCTAGGATAGTATGGAGCCCCTCCACATTTCTGAAACTAGTCTGAAGCTTGTTATAAAGCTGGGTTTCCTCATCTTCGTAAGTCTGCTCGCAAATTCCCTCGAAGAAATTGCGAAAAGTCGATTCATCGAACACTGACGCTATTGATACACAACTCAACTGTGAGAAATGGGATATCTCTTCACTTTGAAGTCGGCTTCACTCCCCCTGAAAGACATCACTGACCGCCGATTGCGCCATGACTGGTGAGGACGAGAATACTCTTTCCCGAGAACTCAAGGACCGATTTTTGTGCTGTGATTATTGTTGCCAATCAGTTGTGGTTTTGCAAGCGCAGAAATGAAGTTTTGTTGGTTTCAGAGTTTTCGCCTTAAAATGGTGTCTAGAAAGCATGCGAACATAAAGCGGCAGCTCAGAAACATGCCGTTATTTGCTGCAAGTCATCGGCTCTTCCATCCTGCAGCGATTTGCAGAGCATCAAAGCCCGTTCCCGGGCCAGCTGCTGCAAATGGTGGCTGCCTACCCGGTATGCTTCAAGCATCAACGAATTCGGTGGTTATGTCATAGGATCAACGAAAGTGTGCACATCATTCCATTTGACAGTTAAGTATCTATTGATTAATATGCAACAGAAGAATTAATAGGGAGCGTAAAGATTGCAAACCCCTCAACTGTGTATTCTTCTCTTAATGTGTACTCTATGAGTTATCTGCGTACGTGATATCCGTAGAGGCTTTTTTACACAAGTCTAATTTGACAATGCAGAATATCGACTCACTTCACGAGGTAGATGTTGGTAAATAGTTTGGACTTTTACTTCGAAATGAAGAAGGTTAACTAACAAAAGGAAGTTTTTTGAAGATTTCAATATACCTCTTTAGGTAACCTGAAATATGAAAATGCCTACATGGATTACAGGCCTGGTAAACATAGCACCATCAATGCGATTTAGTAGTGTCACGTAACACTAGCACTGGCTCTTCTTACTTTATCATAAATAATTTTAAGATATGTTAACTTTCTTTTTGTACTTTGGTGTATTCATCTTCTTCTGATAGAGAGATGAGACATACAATATCAATGAGATTTAAACATTAGTCGAATATCTTCTAGCCATCACAGCATCCGAGAACGGTGCACGCTTCGTTTGTCGAAATATAGAACAGATATAAGTTTTTCTGTGTTTCAAAAAATGTTAATTAATTCAGTGGCCGTATATTTTTATGAAATTTTCACAATGCCAGATGATTACTTGCTACTTTTGACGCTTGTTCTCGTATATTTTACATGTCCTACCATCCTCTTTCCTGACATCCCCCTTCATACTTTTGTTGCATCTCACGAAATAAAAAACGGACAATATTTCTGGTCAATCTGCTGGACCTTACTCCAGCTATCCTGGGGGGTTTTAATTGAAAATCGGACTTCCTTTAGGTTCCCTGCGAGACGAGATTTCCGACGTGTAGCACAGAACCGATCCAAGTAAAATTCGAAGAAAAATATTCACAACAGAACACGCTCTCGGATGATCTCTCATTGCTCTCAGCTATCCAAAATTTCTTTTACTCGATCTGTTGGGCATCTAATGTGGGCGTTTCACTGCATCAACCGTCCATTCAAAACAAAGGTCTTCGCGCCAGCACACCCTGCATGCTCGGCTTCCAAGAAGCGACCCGAGAGGCTCCATTTGGTCAGCCTCATTCCAGCCTTAGGCTGCAGACACAAACCCTCTTAAATTCAATCATCTTCCCTCAACCCAACCTAGATTCAACATCTTCAAATCGAGCCTAGAATAAACCTCCAGCACTAATTTCCGCAGTTCATCATACAAGCACATATCACTTTACAAGCTCCCTCTCTAGGACCCTTTTTTCCAGCGTCAAAAATGCATAATCTATTCGTAGCCTCGTTCGATTTCATGGAGCAGTCTAGCTTCAGAGATGGAGTATCTAGTTTCATTGCTGATCGGTCTCTGATCTGGTCATGGTTGTCAGAGCATTGGGATGAATTCTCAGATTGGATCTCACAGCCTTGTAAGTATTATCTTAACAGGACTGAGATGAATTTCTGGATGAAGATGAGGCTGAAGAGACAACAGATGTTATTACTATCATTATGGCGTGGTGGATTACGTTTACGATTGTTGTGACGATCTTGATGACGTTGGGGTTTGGACCAGGGGGTATTATCGCGGGTGGGTATTTCGTTGCACAGTCTCTGCAGTCTATCGTCCCTTGATGTACCGTTCTTGACTATATCATGTGTCTCTAACAAGTGTCTATTCATAGGATCTATCGCTGCCGGTTTCCAGTCTTGGATTTATGGAGGTTTTACTCCTGCAGCGGGACTATTCGCAACCTTGACGAGTGTGGGAATGTTAGGGCTCGCCTTGCCGGTATTCACGACTGCAGCTGTGGTCTTAGCTACGGTTGCAGCGATTATAACGGGTGTTTGTACGCGTGAACAATAAGGGCCAGAATTGGTTGCAGCTCGGAAAAGGTAGTAGGAGAAGGGAGGAGGATAGAGCTTGGAAATAAGAATATATAGAGATAGCGTCTAGAGCTCCATCTAAGAAGATCCGGCGTTCTTGAGTAAGATTTAGCTTTATTAGAAAGAAGCACTTGAAGAAATCACCACAGATTCAACGATTTATGACCGAAATTGAAGTTGGCTGTCAAGAAATCTAATGCCCATGATCATGCCTCGATGGATCCTCATCAGCTAGAACTCTATGTTCCATTTCCTCAAAGGCACTCAAGACTTTTCCATATTTTTCGAAAATATTCGCGCGGTATCCAGCATCAACCTTCACTACCGCCTCGCTCTCATTCCACCTCGCACCAATCAAATCTTCAAAGCTCTCTCCAGCCTTCCTCTCGATCGCCCAAACTGCTTTATAAGCGCCTCCCAAAGCACATGAATTACCACCCACATCAAGCTTGTAAACTCCCTCTGCACCACCCAATACATCACCAATGATTCGTGCGAAAGCGGGGTTCAGAGAGCCACCACCTACGAGATAGACCCGTCGTGGTTGAGGGGGAAGTCCTTCTGCAGGTTTGAGAACGAGTTTTTGGGAGCGCAATCGTAGAGAAAGGATCTGAGATTCTACAATGGTTCTTGCATCGTCTTCGGCGCTCCAAGTTTCTGTCGCTTCCTGAAGGTTGGATCCGTCACTATCACATGTATAACGCCATGTTCCATCACGCACATTTGGTACGATTTCTGGAAGAGGGAAATAGAGACCTAGTTTTGCTTTGTCGGTGCTGGATTTTTGGCTAAGTGGTGGGTCTTTTAGGGCAGCTTCGTTAAAGTTGGTCCAAAGAGAGCGGGTCTCAGGTTTGGGGAGACTGTCTCGAATCTTTTCACGTGCAAGGCCGCCGTTTTTGTAGCATAACATGAACATATAAAGACCACTTGTTGTGGGATGGTTGAAGAAATGAGTTGCGACATCTGGAGCGTAGTTTGGGGTTGACATCAGGAAAGTGGTCGAAGTACCAAGGGACACGATGGCGTCAAGTGGTCTTAGCGGCAGTGCGAGAATAGTCGCTGGGTTGTCTCCTGTAAACGGAACAATGCCACAGTCTGGTGCGAAGTTGTAGCGTTTTACAAAGTAAGACGAGATTGACCCCATGCTGCCACCACCATCTTGACGAACAACACCTAGACGCTGTTTGAGTGAATCCGGTCCATCATTTCCAGCTGCCAGTTTAAGTAATGGTTTGGCCCATTCGCCAGCGTTGATATCCCACAAATTCATGCCACAAACATCACTGATGTCAATAGGGGCAATCTTACCAAGGAATACGGAGGCCAAGAAAGATGATATGAGAGTGATGCGAGAGGTGTTGCTATAAACATTGGGATGCCGGGTATGCATACGCATAATTTGTGGTCCCGTGAAGCGCTAAGTCGTTAGCCAGCTGTGCATGAAGATTGCAAATTTGACTCACATGATGAGCACCGCTTCCAGTGACTTGAGCAAGCTGCTCAGGAGAGCCATAAGCCAAGTCAAACTGATCACATTCTTTTTGCGTGCTTCCATCCTGCCAATTAGGACTGAATGGATGAGAAAATGCCTTTTCCAGCTGATCCACCAATCTTCCCTCAGGTTTTAAGTTGGCGAGTAATTCCTCAGCCGTCTTGCTCCAATAAACACTTCCATGTTGCTGTCCGGCTCCGGAGATTCCTTTAATCCTTTCAAATGGCGTTCCGGCTTCCTTCAGGCGCTGAAGAACGAGATCCAACGCCTCTATCCACATGGCCACAGGAGCATAGACAGCAACGCCTTTAACGATGACGCCTTTATGGATACCATATTCTGAGAGATCCGCATCAAAGTCTGCCTTGGCTTCATACAAAACTTTCAGAGTTGATGTAATGACGATTGCTATCCAACATTAGCGATTTGTCGAAAAAGAAAGTGCTCACGTGCGAGTGGCATACCCTTGAGTTGCTGTGTTGACAAATCGAATCCAAGATATAAAGGCTCTTCGTGAGTACTCATGATGACTGGAAGTACTCTTTAAGTGAATAAATATTCTAAAGAACTTGCCTTGAATTTCGAAGAAACTTTCTGAGTGCCATGGGGGTTTTTGAGGAAGATGGCCATGAAGGCAGGGCCCACCTCTATTTAGGCTAAATAGACATAGCTTGAGGCGCACGAATCGGCGAGCGCATGAGGGTGATAAAAGGGTTTATGTAATAACATGTTGAGAGATCCAACGCTTCAGTGATGGGGAGGCTCCTGATCAACAAATTTGATTGTTGGATTATGGACTTCCAGAGCAAGCCGAGGACAGGAGGAGGCTGGAGGCGTCCAGGGGAAGCATCGGCGTTTAGATAAGACAGCCTTACGAGCTTATCGTAAGCGAGAATGGAGATGATCGCAGCTTCGAGAAGGTCTGACAAACCTGATCATTCATTTTCTGCACAACAACCTATTTTCTGTTCACTTGGACCTGGTTTCTTTCCTTCAATCTGCGAGCATTTAAGGCGTTGGGGGCGATCTCTGCATGTTCATTTGCAGTCAAATCCACAACACACCACTCCAAATAGCTACACACCATGGCCACCCCTCCTCCACCAGAAATCACCTTGTCTTGGTCTGCAGTGTTTAATGTCGCGCCAAAGACTAGCAAGACGTTACCTGGCGACAAAATCCTACTTCCGCAGTCTGCTTTAGAACAACTTCTCGCTGCATCCACGGTTACGACGACCTCAAATAGACCAAACATCGCCTTCGATCCATTCAACCCGTACTCCCTCGCCGCAGCGCGAGCCGAGCAATCACAATGGCGAGATACGCAGCAGCAACTGCCACATCCTCTTACTTTCCGGTTGGTCAACCAGCAGAACGGAAACGTGGTTCATGCAGGAATTAGAGAGTTCTCTGCTGAAGAAGGCGAGGTGGTGTTGAGCCCATTTTTACTCGAGGCTCTCGGTGTGACGCCGCCTAAAATGAGGAAACCTGCTGTAATCGAGTTGGAAGACAAGGGAACCTCTGATATGCCAATCGATCTCACAGATGATGAAGTTGAGGAGCCTCCCCGGATAACGGTTCATGCGAAGCAATTACCCAAAGGCACATATGTTCGATTAAGACCTTTGGAGGCTGGTTATAACCCTGAGGATTGGAAATCGTTGTTGGAGCGGCATTTGCGGGAAAACTTTACGACATTGACGAACGGGGAAATTTTGACAGTCAGGGGTGTGAAGTCGGAACAGTTTCGATTCCTTATCGACAAATTTGCACCCGAAGGAGATGGAATTTGTGTCGTTGATACGGACCTGGAGGTTGATATCGAAGCTTTGAATGAAGAACAAGCACGAGAAACACTCAAGCAGATCATGGCAAATTCACAGAAGGCAACAGGGACTGCTCAAGGTAGCTCTGTGGGCGGCGACCTTGATATTTGGAAATCATTAGATGGACAAATTGTTGATGGCGACTACATTGACTATCAACTTCCGTCTTGGGACCGATCAAGAGAGATCGTTATTGAACTGTCGGGAGAGGATGTGGAGTTATTCGCAAGTCCATTTTCACCACATCAACGGGTGCAACCAAGAGAAGATGAACATGTGTGGGGAGTTTTCGGGAAAGAAAATCCCAAACAGATCATTATTCAACCTACAAACATCGAATTGGAGAACGCCGAAGCTCTTTATGTTTCTGTTTTCGCACGCCCATCTGGATACACTTCTCCACGCGAGTATAAACTCAGCTCGACTACGCCAGCAAAGAGGTCGCCTGTTGTTCTTGACGAGGACACCGAAATGCATAGCCCAGATGACGAGCAGTGTAAGAATTGCCACAAATGGATACCCAAGCGGACAATGATGCTGCACGAAAACTTCTGTCTGAGGAATAACATCCTCTGTCCTAAATGCGAAAACGTCTTTCAAAAAAAGTCGGAAGAATGGCGAGAGCATTGGCACTGTGGGCATGATAAAGAATGGGGAAATGATGCGCTAAGTAAAACACAACATGACGAGATTGTTCATACTTCCCGTCCTTGCCCTGATTGTCCGTATGTGGCCGCCAATCTAAGAGATTTAGCCAGTCATCGAACGTCGATTTGCCCTGCTAAACTGATCCTCTGTCAGTTTTGTCACTTGGAAGTTCAGCAAGAAGGTGATCCTTTTGATCCTTCCCCAGAAGCACTGATATCTGGTCTTACGCAACACGAACTCGCTGATGGTGCAAGAACTACGGACTGTCATCTTTGTGGCAAGATCATTCGTCTCCGAGATATGGCTACACATTTGAAGCATCATGAGCTTCAGAAAGTCAACAAACCAAAACCTGCAATCTGCAGAAATATCAATTGTGGGCGAACTCTGGATGGTGTGGGGAAGAATGGCGAAATTGGTGCTGGGTCTCGAATGGGACAAGGTCCTGGGAATGATCTTGGTCTCTGCAGCATTTGTTTCGGGCCATTATATGTCAACGTCTACGATCCTTCCGGGAAAGCTATGAACCGCCGCATTGAACGTCGATACCTCTCACAGCTGATCACAGGCTGTGGGAAGGCTTGGTGCAAGAATGAGCTCTATTGTAAGACTGCCAAGGCTAAAGCAGGCAACAAGGAAATCATGAGCACGCAAACGGCATTACCAATAATCAAACCCTTACTGGAAATGACAAACCGACGAGAAGAGCCCATGTTCTTCTGTGTTGATGAAGGAACTCAAAAGCGAAGAGGGCTGGCAGAGATGTTGGCTGCGGAGAAGGTTTATGATTTAGAATGGTGTATTGCAGCATTAGAGGGAGAGGGTGGTAGTTTGGAGAAAGCTAGAGTTTGGTTGGGTAATTGGGCTCCGAAGCTGTGATAAAGATATGGTATTTAGATTTAATTGCATAGCGTGGGCGTTGGAAGAGGAAAGCTAAACTAGATTTCCCATATAATTACAGATGAGAATTCAGCGCATCAAACTGGATATCCTTTTTTGGACCTGAACAGTCGCCACTCTAACCTGAGCTGAGTGTGAGTGTTCTTGAGCATTGACTAAGTAACCACTCTCTGTTAGCCTGAATGCTCTTAATTGGAAACCATTTTGGCTTCACGTTGGCTTGTTTAAGCTATTCTTTGGCCTAACCATAGTTTCCTAGTCAGTAAGCTAGGAAACCATTTAGCTCTTCTTACCAGTCTTGAGTCAACCTTCCCAGCGAACAAAGTCACATCCCACACTAGTCTCATATAAATAACAGTTAAGCCTTGACACACCCCTTTAAATCTATCAAGATGCCGTGACGGTATCCGTTCTCGATCCCCTGTCATACTTTCAAGTGTCTTGCTCAAGCAAATGGGCCAACTGGCATATTGAGGGCGCTAAATAGGCTGGAGTGCAGTTTGTTGTGATACTGGGTTACGTACCTGTGCATGTTTCTGCTAGCCTGGTGAGCCTATTAAGGAAGTGGTTGGGAGGCCTCCTGTTGCAACTTTGTTCCCGTAAATGTACCGTGACAAACGGTATGCCTAAATAGGATATAGGAATCGAGTATTTGGAGAATAAAAAAGCCAATGTTGGAACTTGATCAAACTTTATTCTAAATTTATGTGTATACAACTCTAGCTCTCGGCTTCGATACTTCTGCTGGGTCCGCAAGCTTCAATTTACTCGTGACCTGGGTAGAATGATCCTCTACCTCACCCCATTGCACTGTTCTTCCTCCCATATTCCTGACCAGTTTCGACAACGGTGCATTCGAACCCGGGCCTTGTAATAAAGGCGCGTTAAACGCTTTACCTATCTCAAGCGGGTTTAGTGAGACAGGTCGTCCCAAAGTCCACCATCCGATAAAGGTGGGGATAACTAGCATGGTACATAAGGTAGCTAGAAGGGTGCTAGCTAGGAGGAACCGGTACTCGGACCGGAATACGTTGACGTTGCGGGTTTCAATCATGGTCAGGACTTGTGCGCTGGGAGGTGTGCTTGTGTTGCGGTATGGAAAGCTTGATGCGTTTAGAGAGACCCGAAATGCTATTGCGTTGAGGGAGGAGAGGATGTGTGAGGTCGGGTCTGTCCAATTCAGGATGCAATCGCTGTTCACAGTGAGATTCCATGGTCCCTGAAGCCCAGAGAGAATCTGGGGTGGAGGTTCTAGGAATTGGTTAGACAGTGTGTCTGGCAAAGTTGCGAAGATTCCAATCCCACCACCCGCAGTATATGTTGCATTGGATGAGAATAGGTTTATGGCAGCGAGGTAGAGACCACCAATGGTCCACCAGGATTCTTCCGTGGAGTCTAACGCACGGCTTAGGTTTCCTGAGAATGGTGACGGTTGGAACGACTGAACTGTGCCATTGTTGAGCATGTCGCCGATTGTGAGAACATTTCCAGCGAGCGTGATGGGATACTTGAAGGTGGCAGGTGCTAGAATGCACGTTCTCTTGTTAAGGGTCGCCGAACAATAAGAGTCGCACTCGTTACTGTATGCGACACTCATAATGATATAGCTGGACTGGGTGGCGTTCTCTCCCGCCTCAGCCAGGGCGAATGTGACCCCAAAGGGAGTAACAGTTGTGCCAGCCGTGGACTGGATACCGCCGTACTCCACAGGTCCACTTGTCGCGTTGCAGTGTGCTGCAAGCCCTCCAGCCTTGACATACCCTGTGCAAGTCCCTTGACAGCCAGAGAAATCCGTTGTTATGGGAGCCTGGCTGTTGAAACCTTTAAAGGCCGAGATCATTGGCTGCGTCATGAGTTGTTGTGAGATAGCGCGGCCTGCTTCATATGCTGTAAAGCCCCAAGGAATCTCGGGTGCGATAGGAGCCGTGACATTGACAGGAGACACTCTCGAAACAGCGACGACGGTCGAAGCTCTCTGAATCAAAGGCTGGTCGATAACCAAGACGGTGATGGCGATGCTCCCTAACGTGATGAGGCTGAACTGCCGACCGGAGAAGAGTGCAGGCAAAATAGCATCCGCATGAGCCCAGCGATGATGAAGATCCCCTAGGGTTCCTCCTCGAAGCGCTTTATACCACCACGCAATTTTCACACCTTCTTTAAAGGCAAAACGGGCCAACATGTTCGTGATAGTCATTAAACCTGCAAGATAGACAGTTGGAGACACGGTCCAAGAAGAAGTAAGCTGGCCCTCTGATACTACAAGGACTACAACAGAAGCAATGATGCAAGCCAAACAGCCAAAGAGTGACAAGAGACCTTGATAAGGAAACTGCATCCAGAATCCAGGAGACCATGGATCCCCATCGTAGGCGTATGGAAAAGCATCTCGTGTGGAGTGTGACTCTGCCTCGCTCACACTGCGTTTTTGCTTGAAAATGCCTTCAAGATTCGAGCCGTTCGACACATGGGAGACGTTGGAACTTCCTGGCACTGGCTTCCTTCGCATCTTTGGTCTTTCTTGCTCAGTAATATCGTCCAACTCATAGTGATTAGGGCTGTCGTTCTCGTTCGGTAGCAAGGGTGTCACGTTTTCATCGCCTGGCAAGCCACGAGAGCCGCGCAGCAGAGACACGGGGAGAGGCATGGTTGAGGCCTTCGTTCACCAACGGATTGACCGTGGTATCTACAGCTTCAAAAAGATTTTAAAAATTGCGAAGCGCGTTCCCTCAGACGGTAGGGAAAGAGGTGGCGTCTGTCCGGCTAAGGCGCAGGGATTTACATTGGTCAGAAGTCCGTGAAACCCTCAGATTGTCATGGATGTACGTTGCGTTAGCCGCATGAGAACCTGGAATGAAACAAATTATGGTCAGCACTAAAATGAATGACATAATGGATCCTGGATTACTACCTCACCAGAGGACCGAAGCCTTGACTGAATACCATCAATAAACTCCAACACGTCCCTATTCTCAGAATGATCGTTGGCCTTCTTTTGGGCGCCATCCTCTTCATATTTGTTGCACTATGTGAGGCCAACTCCGGCCAAGGGTTCTTATTTCCTCAAGTTTCAAACTCATCCGGCCTGAACTTTTTCAATATTACAGTTCAGAAGAACGACAGCATGGTTGTAGCCTACACTCCATTCGACTACACGACCGCAATCGACATTGCGATATATTGTTTTGATTCAGTGCAAGATGCCGTGTCGAATCAGACGAAAGGATTTGTGGATGGAGGTTGGGACTATTATGACGGAAGTTGTGAGTAGACTCGAACGACCAATCTACTACTTGACTTGATTGTGTGTGCTGATAACGATGATAGATGAAAATACAGGCCTACTACTGTGGAATTTTACACACGGCATTGAAACCTCCAGCACCCCATTCTGTGGATTCGCGCTCTTTAACGCATCCTTCGCTAGCTGCACATGGGGGCCTTGGAACCAGGTCACTGACTCGAGCCCTGGAGTGAACTCCTCCACGCCGTTCAGCTATTCCTCCATATTTCAGGTCGCAAATGCCACGTCACAGGAAAGTTCACTTTGGATGAGCGAGGAAGATGTAGATGCGCCGGCGTCCATGACTGCTACGGCGACAACGCAGGTTACCTGTCCGCCATCAGGTATCCCGCCATCGCCTATTCCAACTCACTGGCAAATCGATACATGGCCACCACTTGAAAAGAACGTTACGTTTCCCGATTTAATATCGGATGCCGAGAGCGAGAATGACCCTCCAGCAATCAGGGTTGTTCGAACCTAAAGGGAGCTGCCTATAATTCTCCATATTTCAAAATACAGATTATTGTGTTCATGGTACTCGATCCACTTCGCGGCTTGAAGACCTTGTTTTCTATGTACAATATATTCCGCCGTGAAGTTTGGACAGCATTTATCTGATACTCTTCGCAAAATCTGGCCAACTTAGGAAGGAGTTGCTGCCACGACAAGCAATCATTGCAAAAGGATAAAGATGGTCTACGAATCATCAATCTGGGCAAACACTCGTTTTGGATTTTATCGGGTTCAAACATATTAATGGCTACCTTGAGCTTGAGTGCCGAGCCTCTGTGAAGTAATTACCTAGGTAGCATACTGACAAGGATCAATAATCTGTGAAATAATAGAGGCATTTTTTTCCTATTTGTGATGTAAGAGAGGAACCAGAACACCAGCTCTGACTTGACTTCTCTTTTCAATATTCAAAGCCAGCACCTAAAGGTGCCTTGATGCCTCCAGAAGAATGGCTAAAAGAGAGTCGAAAGGAACACGTTGCATTCTGCGCAAATCAACACCTACACTTTGGTATTCGAACAACCTCTCGTGATGAAGCTGCTCGTGCATATACCCGGAGCTATTTACGAGGTAGAAAGACTAGAGGGGACTTGTATTCCACATGATTGCTAACTGGAGCACCAGTGGTGAACTGGATCACTACAGTTACTAATCAAGCGATTACTAAACAGTACTAAATAGTACCAAACAATTTCTGACCTAGATTGAAAGCTATATCAAGGTTGCTTTGGTGTTGTTACGTAGTGTGCGTTGCGGCTCGTCTAGAAGCATATCTTATATATTCACAGCCAGTCAAGCCACGTACCGGTAGTTACCGCTCAATGGGCTTACTATGGGTTTGGAAGTGTGATAAAGTCATTGGTAAGCTTGCTAAACTACGACTAGCTGCAGATGGATAGGATTTAAGGTCATGATCATTCGTTGACAAGCACATGCCTAGTATGTAGCAGGTAACTGCGACAGTCTGCCTCCATCGGACATCAGACATTCTCCATTCACATAAGCCCCTGTAAAAAATATCTAGCAGGTGTTTCTCTCATATCATCTACCAATGTCAACTCACCTGCTCGACTCGCCATGTTACGAACTTTGTTACCAGCGTCTAGTAGGTCCAAGAAAGCCACCATGGTGTAGAACACGCCTGTGCAGTTCACATGTAGCGCATTGGAGAATTCATCCATTTCCGGCTTCCAGAGTGCGTCTTGTAGCTCCTGAACAGTAGGCTTCTCACCAGGCTCTTTCTTTGGCAGATATTCGTGGACCCTTGGACCAGCTACTCCAGCATTGGCAAAGAGAAAGTTCACATAGCCATGGTCTTTTCGAACGCGGTCAGCGGTGGTCGTGAGCGATAACTTGTCAGTTACGTCGCCTACGACTGGTATGATGTTTCCGTTCGTGGCAGACTTTGCGGGCCTGGTCGCGCCTGCTGCCCAGCTTGTACCGTCTGTAGTGATCTGCGAATGGTCTACAACAACATTCCAACGGGCTTTCATACCCTAAACAACAAATTCACCGACCTCGCTGCACTACTCAACAATTGTCGAAGTATTGACACTAACCTGTAGCCGCCGCAAGATCGCACGTGGACGAAGGCCCAAGATAAACTGCAGGTACTAGAGAAGGAAATTAAGAAATACAAGAATCATCTGAACGTAGCTATTGGAGCGACCGATTCGTTTGTCACCTACCTAGGTAGCCAGCCCATAGATTCTCGGGGCGAGCTAAAACTTGATGCAGTCAGGACCTGTTGCACCTCCGTCTCGACATCGAGACCATAAGCACCAACACGAGGGTCAATTCGCAACTGCAGAGTATTTTGCGTGATGATATGCTGGGCAGCATAACGCGGAATCATACTGATATAACAGGTTTACTGGAGATCATGGCCCAGCGGTGGGACAAGCCGATGGCGAAGCTGGAGCAAGTGGTGATTTCACAAGGAGAACGCCTCTACGAAACACAAGCCGGTCAGATCAATTCCACCTTCTCCGACAGTCCTTTGTGGCAATCTCTCTTTCGCCCGCGCGATGATGCAGTGGGCTTCCGCCTGCGTCGCGATGTGGCGGCCTGCTGTGCAGGCTGTAGATGTGCCACAACCCAATCTGGAGTACTGGTTTCCCATGGACTATTCTGGTCAATTATAATTCAAATATATTGTTCTTACCAATCTCGTCTCGGTCCGAGCCTTCAAATAAGAACTATACGGAGGGTCCCTGACAATGCGACCTGTGCGGAGTATGCGATCGCTGGCAATACCGAGGGCATTTTGGTCTACAGGTATTTCAGATGTACCCTACATTGCCAGCACTAGCAAGGGTAAGATTCCTAGTTGGCTCAGACATAACTTTATGTATACTTGTATAAAGATTGTTTGGGAACACCACCTCAGCAGACAAAGAGATAGGGGGAACGGGTTGAATACGGGGTGTGGCGCCGGCGGGCTGCCTTCAAGATAGCTGAACCTTCATCTGCCTCGCCCAATCATTGCAACACGTGAAGCTTCCACCCAGCTTCTTCTTACTCAGTGTTTTGTAAGCCAATATTGGAAAGACTGTGTCGACACTGAAGGCAAGGTCCAGTTCACGCTTGTAACATCGTCGCGCGACGAGACACTCAATCATGGCCACCTCAAGTTCAGAGACGACTCCTCTTCTTCAAGATACCTCTCTCGTCATCGAAATTCGCAATACAACCATCAATGCACCTAGTGCATCTGACGATGCGGCCTCACTGCCCATTTCCGCCCACTTCCCACGAACGAGAAGAATCCTAAGCATCTTCATCCTGGCTGCATCCCTGATCGCCATCACTTTGTTGGTGCCTTTACGCAACTTGAATTTCGACCCTCGACCACCCATCCTTTATCCCGGGGAGCTACTCTATTTTACCAACAAATCTCTAGCGCTCGTTTGTTCTGTTTTCCTTCGAACCAAGGAGTCATCTGACGTGTCTCCTAGATGATGTGCACGTCCGCTCTCGCCACCATCAATCTCTTATGGAACATTCCTATACTGATAAATATACTCTTAGATCTATACCTGGTTTTCGAGATTGGTTGGGACTGCGTTGTAAGGACACTTGTTCTAGGACTGCCATCTAAGGATTGGTGTCAGCCTTATAATAGACCGGTTCAGGACGACCCTGCGTGTGAAGCGAAATTGCTCGCCGTGAAGATTCTGTTCGGTTTTACCTTAGGAATGGTATTGGCAGTTGCGTAAGTGCCCTTGACATCGCCGCCCTACTTATGGCTACGCAGTTATGCATCTAGTCCGAGAAGGCATGCTGACATACTATAGATTGGGTCACTTAGTGCTTTTGATTCTTCGAAACATAACCCTTGAAAGGACTAAGCCCTGGAGGCGTGAGCTGATTTTGCAGCTTCCAGCGGGGAATATTACGCTCGAGGCCTCAGTCAAGGTACTTCGCCAGGATCGAGAAGAAGTGTGAGGTCCGACAGGCAGCCAAGAAGCGTAAACAGATAGTTGAAATAGAATGGCTGTGCTGGAGCATGCTCGAGATCAGGAATACCATCTGAAAGAAGTGGGCGGGTTGGATCACGTACCTGGAAGAGAGCTATAGGATCCGACATTGAATTTCATCCGGTGCTCCCAAGGAGACCAGAATCTTCTCAAAGCATGAGTTATCTAGGTAGAAGTTAAATATGGTGTCAATATTTAATGGTAAACGCATTCAAAAAGCAGTCCCTTCCCACTTCACACCTGATTCCGTCCAAAAAACACGCCCAACCTTCAATGCCGTCTTTGATAGAGCTCCTGGCAGAACTCGGACCGTAGTATAGAAGGGTGAGAAGCGCTTGGCAGAGCGGCGAAGCTAACTTACCGGATCTAAAGCGAATAGAAGAAACAACATTTGAAGAGCAGATCCTTGTCAGGCAGAATCGTATCAGTAGTTAGAACCAAAAATAGTTGCAAATAGGCTCTAAAATAGCGCGAAGGAGCACACATTACCACAAAAGCATGGATATCGCTCTTGCCTGATAGTACGCAAACAGAATAGTCGATACCAAAGCTCAAAAATTGTAAGACAGCAACCTTTCAAGATAACATGCAGTGCCCAGGTGCGCAAGCTAGAAAAGAAATATGAAATATCTTTTGCCTTGAAGCCTTTATCTTTGTTCGAAAACTTTTCTACGCCTTCTAATACATACTATGGACCTTTGACAACTACAGCTAGAACACGTTTCGAGCTACCTAGTCTACTGTAGCAACCGCACACGGTTTTCCTCAAATATTTAGACCACCGCCTACGCTCCGAATCATACCTCATAGCAATCCGATTCATCCGTAGATCCCTCCATCCTCTATCTCATCCGCACTTATTTCACCGTCAAACACAATCCCTAAATGTTGATCTGATACCTTCCCAACCTTGACAAGGTAGCCGTAACACTTTGAGCACTATCTCTCAAGGTACTCGTTTACTAGAGCAACATGTTAACAACCGAAGAAATTTAGCTCGAGAAGCGCCTTCAGGAACTCAAGAATAAAGAACAACGCGCGAACACGGAAATAAAGAAAGATGCTAAGGTAGTAGTTAACAATGTAAAAGAAGTTAAGACTAAAGCTCTAGATCTGTTTTATAAGAAGAAAGTTAAGTTTAAACTTTTCTAAGTTTAGTGCCGTATGTTTTTAGTTTTCCTAGAAAAACAGCTAGAAGCATTTACTTAGAAAGTAATTTAAATTGCTTGCGATACTCCACGTGACAGCGATACCCCTCGTGACACGCGTGGTTCGTAACAATAGGTTATATTTAATAAAGGTGGTTTATTATTTAATAAATAAGTGGCCTAGGGTGGGGTGGGGCACGGGTTCTGAGCCACTGACTGGCCTGAGCCACTGAGTGGTCAGATACGTTACTTATGGTGGTAGACTATATACGCTGACTCAAGCAAGCGGGGATCGTTCACGTGACTTCCAGGTCGTTGAAGGAGATATGGCAGACTCTATACCGAGGAAAGACCGGAAAGCTAGCTAGCTAAAGCTCCGAAAGAGGAAATCTATTTTCTGCGTATCAAATGGACCCTCCCGCATGTTGAATGAACCCTTCCACTGCCTTCTTAGCTGAGGAAAAGACCTCTTCCACGGCTCCATCACTGCGTATCTGAAAATGTGATCAGCAAAAAGTTTCGCTCAAACTCACTTCCTACTTACCTCTTCGAAATAACCGTCCGCTTCTTTCAAGTGATTCACGACATCCGACTCATCACCACCTGGCGTTTTCTCTGATGAGCAGTTCAGAAACAGCGTGTAATTTGTTTTTTGAGCCTATCGACGTAAGCAAGCCCTACCCACGTGCGCAGATACTGACCTTCTTCTTAAACTCATCGAGTTGTTCCATATTTTCTGGAAAACCTCTCACGAGGGTCCACCTCTTTCCTTCTTTTACTCCTTCAATGATCTTCAATTCAAGTAAACTAATCGCCAAGTGGGTTGGTACCCCGACCTCTTCCTCAAGGCACTCTTTTACGAATTTGGCGTGGAGGTAGGTTTTATCATCAGACTTTTCAAGCAACACCTCACTCAGAGATATGTGCTGAAAGCCAAATTCCTTGGATAGGAGATCGCATTGCGTCTTCGTGTCAGCGCCAGGAGTACCTGTGCTATAGTCAGTACCAATGGCAACAAAGAACAATAGAATGTACCCCTAATGAATATAACAGGAGTTCGCTGCTTTCGCTTTTGGAAGTGATCCCGTCTCTCCTGCTGTAACAACTCCAACAATTCCTTTCCTTTCTGAGACTTGATGTATTTTGTTTGTCCTTGAAATTCTTCCAAGTTCGCTTCTCCATATGTACTTTGTTCGTACTCGTGTGCCTGTATCATACACTCAAACTTATCCATCTCTCGTAGCCATTTACCTTCCGGTGTCGCGTCCGGAGTGTTGCCATTTTCGTACTCTTCCCATCCAGCCCTGATATCTGCGCCAAGTTTAGGATCGACAAGCTGCAACAAACTCTCGATGTATCGGATGCCAAATTCTTCGCGTTTATACTTCTCAGCTACCTATTTGTCAGTCTCTGAGCCGTGTTTGCGTAGTCTGGAGGCGTGCCTTTGGGCATACCAGCATAAGTCGGAATATCTCCAGCAACGCTCTCTGCGATATCGTGGCACAATGCTATAAACACACACCTCGTTTTATCTACGCCATCCTACTTACAGGTCAAACAAATATAACACTAACGGAATGATTGGACTAACTGGCCCGAACATGCACAGGAATGCTAACCGATACATGTGAGAGGCTACACTCTCAGGGCGCTGGATCCATCTCTTCCACCCGGTTCGGTCCAAGTGCTTAAGGACCTCCAAAAGATGGAGGAAGGGTAGTGCTGATGCGTCCAGCTGCGAGTAACTTGCGGGCATGGTGTCAGAATGGCTAGAATGATCGTTAGCTAGATATTGGGATTCTGATGCGGCAGCAGGTGACTCTTCGAACAATCGATGGTTTGGGAAATTCCAAAGATAATGCGATTGAGGTGGCAGTGAGGTTCTTTTGGTTTGGAAGAGCGTTGTCGATTAATGGCAGAGATGTTGGTTTTCCTATGTTAGTGGGAATGAAACAACGCACATGATCTCTCCTTCATTGAAGGCGGTCAAAGTTAACTAGCCACACCACACAGCCACAAAAGCCTCCTGCAATCATGTGCACCTCATCTATCAGCAGAGTGCTAAATGACGACACCGACGCTGAGCCAATCCAGCTCAACTTCAGTGGTTCCGGCGGAGGGATGCATGCTGCATTCACGCCACCCGCGCCTACACCCTCTGACTCTAACATCTACCCCCATCCATATAATTCATTTCCGAAGCAGTTCGTTCTGCGAGTGTCATATTCATTACGAGACCGGTCATAGTCTTGAAGCAGCCAATTGAAGCACCTTCAGCAAGGGGGTATTTCGAAATACCTGGCACGCCAGAGTCAGGTATAGGTCGTGTGTCACTGGCATCTTCGAGAGCCTCGAAAATATCTGCTAGATAATGGCCCGACTCATCGAGTGTGATGAGCAGAATGTCACGTGTTGCAAATGTCATGTGTGGACGGCACGGATGGACAGGACCTCATTTCTGAAGTGTAGAGAATAAGAAGTATTCGGACTAGAAACGAAGAGAAGTATGCTGTACATAATGCACACCTTACTCGTGTAGTTCCTCTTTTCTTCTTTTCTTTTTTTTCTTCGTAGCTAGCTTATAAACTGAATATACTTAGACTATTAATGTACTTTTATATACTTCCTAACTAGCTATATTCGTATTCGTACCGTTACATGCTTAGGTTTCCTTAGCGTATGCTTAAGCAGTGCTTAAGAATGCTTACCCGTAGCTTAGGCTAAAGCAGCAGCTGCTTAGGTTCAAAGACGGAAATGGAAAATGTTATGAGAACATTCCCATACCGAATGACCTGTTTCTACCGACGGGATTGGGACTGTGTGGCGCTGGATATATCTTCCTAGTCGAGGGTTTAGTCGAAGGATCGGCTCGGCGAGACAAGGCCAGTCAAAAGGCGAACCACGTCACCATTATCATCTTGCGGAATTTTTGGGAGTCCAAATAGGTTGATTATCCCCCCCCCTACCTCCCAAAAAAACTTACTAAGCCATATTTTTAACACCACACACCGCTACCTCTAATATGCCTGCGGCGACTCTAACTTATCGAGCCCACGGCGAAATTAAAGAAAAGTCATCTGAAATTATCGAAATTGTCTAAGGATCTATGAACATAGCTGGTGGAAACCAAATTTTGCTTGATCTATAGCTCTCAAAATTTTCAACAAACAGGAATTCTGGACCGAAAAGGAAAATCATTCAATTGGTCTCGGCCGTTATAATAACGCATCAATTGACCTGCTACTAAAATCATAAAAATCATATCTCGATGATCTATAGATCCGCATTCGCTAACTCCTCCCGTCTTCTTCGGAAGAATAACCGTGAAAAGCTGGCCTTGGACCTCGTCGATCAAGCCTGCGCCTCGCTCGTTCATTGATAACTGGTTGAAGGGAGAAAGGTCTTTATTTCAACTCCGATGGTGGAGCTCGTTCGTCGATAAGCGGTTGATGGGAGAAACGCCTATGTCTTGGAACTGGAAGTTCGGCTGCTCCATTTGGCGCGGCAGGTGCTTGGATTGTTGGTGATTTAGAACGTTGCTCTCGCCTCGATGCGCGCTTTCGTTCTATTATTTTAGTTGTCTCAACTGGGTCTCGGTAATTTGCACTATCTCCAACGGGTTCCCTAGACTGTATCTCACCTGGATTCCCAAACTGTCACGGTTCGAGCCGATAGTATTGCTCATGTAAGCAATAAGACTTTTGAATGAGAGAATATATATATAACTCAAAGGTTCACTGATCGAATAATAAGAGCTTATATAGATTCAATTAATCGATCTTCTTGAAAGTGATAAAGTAGAACTCTGGTCCTCCTCCTTCTTCCTGCTCCGAATGTCCTCTCCTATATAGCCGGACTCTCTCTTTGATCCTCCACTAGCTCATTCCACCTCTCATTATATAACTGCTTTCGGATTCTGCTTGCGGAAGCTCTTTTATTCGTTCAATATTGAACGAATAATCCGCTTGCGACACAAACTGACTAGACGATGTTTTGAGAGGTGGCTGTGAGAATCTTTGTCGTCTAGATGTTGTGGTTCGAGAAAGAACACTACTGTCAGGTGATTCGCTTCGGCTTGAGCTGTCATCTTCGCGACTCTCTGCCATATACTCAGGGCCGTGTGCTGTAGATCTAGGTTCACCAGAGTCGTGAGTATTGAGATGAGCCAGTAGCTTTCCGACTTATTTTGTTAGGCCACTTGTTTTTCTTCTAGCTATTGGTAACTCAGCTGGAGACTGTAATCTTGATGACCTGTCGTTTATGTCAGGTGACAGATAGTCGTTCCGAAGGCTTGCATTTCGTGGTTGAGTCTGAAATTTTTTTTCAGGAGTCGCTGATTCATTGTCAGGACCCCCAGAGCCTATGATTGTGTTGGAAAACGAAGAATCATACCTTGAAACTCCGCGGCAACTACTCGATCCATTTTACCACTAAGGGCATTTCTGCTTTGTGAAGGCATTGAAAAAGTTCTGGATGGCTCAGGTCTTAGAACTGGGGCAGGGATAGTTCCAGTCGAAGCTCGAAGTCTTCGTTGTTGTCCTCGTGTATATTTAATCATTGGCGCGTGGTCAAGAGGACTTGTACTTGGAGCTGTTACTTTATCATGTTAGTTTTGAGTGCTGAGAATTATTTCCGAAAACATACATCCAGTTGGCGACTCTGACGTAAGCACTCTTAGAAATCCACTGATTGGGTATACTGGTTTTCGAGAGATAGACTTAGCAGATGCAAGATATAAAACAATGTGTACGCGAGCGCTGCGTGAGGAGAGCACAATGTCAAAACCATCCATTTGAAATGCCCCTCGTTCTCTCATTGGTTTGATGATCTCAGTACCTATTTCGATCTATTTTTGGAAGTGAGTAAACTGAATGACCAAAAAAAATAATAGTGACTTACCTGCTGCTTGGGAGAGTTGTAATCGTACTCTGATGTCTCAAAGTATGGTTGAAATCCGGGTTTCTGTTGGTGCAGGAGATAGTCACCCAAGGCCCGTGAGTATCTTTCAAGCCGACAGAGAATTCTAGCTTCGGAGTATTAGCTGATTACACAGTTCCGTTGAACATAAGTGAAATCTTTACCTTTACATCTGAATGTCGTACCTTCATCTAGGGCTAGGGGCTTTATAATATCGGAGTGAAAGCTACTAGAAATTAATAATCGGCTAATATCTTCAATAGCTGACTTCTGATTTTCAAGTGCCTCTCCAGTCGCGTCTTGCAGTGGTTGTAGCCGATCTATTGCGTCAAGTTCCGGGGATTTGGAACCAATTTCAGGGTTGAATCTAATATAACGATAGTCATTCTAGTCGGTGATTTAGCTAAGAGCGCTTTCGACGAGTTCTTTCCATAATATCTCAGGATCAACTATGCTATCCATTCTGCCATTCTAGGAGGAAATTCAGCTAAATTACTGCAGATTTATTGATGTGGAATACAAACCACTGCATTAAACAACGTATTCCAAATGGAAAATGGAATCGCCGTTCGCCAGCCGTTGTAGTTATACACTATTACCTATTGAACGTATCATTAAGTCGCAGACGAACTAACCTTGGCTGCGAATTGTTTTGCAAACTTAGTGACTCCTGGCTGAGGTATCGAGCATCTTTGCTGGTACCAATTGAGAGAAATATATCCGGGTGGTTGCCTGCAACATCTGACCAAAGGAGTTTACGTTCTTGTTGTGCAATCTTTGCAGGATTGTTGTTATATGAAATATGGCGGTGCTGAAGTTGTAGCAGCAGCTGCTTCTCAGTACGTCAATTCCATCGTAGGATCCGGTCTTGGGAAGTCATATCGGCCCTTTCCTCTTTTTTTGTCTCTGAATCGACACTTGGTCGGTTGTAATTGGCTATTACGCGGCTTTTCGCCCATTCCCATCAGTAGATGTTACGGCCACATTAGGCGTATAGGTTGTGTCATCTTGCCGTAGTCCTCCAAAAAGGCTCTTTTTCCCGAGTGCATTTTCTAAAGCTTCATAAAACTTTTTAGTCTTATATATGCTGCCATGCCTAGCCGTCTCTAGTTGTCGGAAACCAGGAATTCCATGGGGTATTCGGGTCGAAAATGCTTTCGAGCAGAGTTGTTTAAACATTACTATGCACTCGTTGATTGTCCGGGTTTGGCTTAGTGCTAGTGCAATTATTCCTCCAGTGCTAAGTATAATTAGGTTATAAAGTACAGAATTGGTTGCGCAGCTCACCTTGTACCTATGATTAGGTCAAAAAACACCCGGGTTGGAATTTCACCACCGAGGGTCTTTTCAATTGCACCCAAAACCTCCAGCTCCACTATGCCGCGAATCCCTCCTCCCTCTCATTTTTGAACGTGCAAGGCGAATATGACTTGCAATATTCTTCGAGTACATACTCAAAATAGCCGTCATAATCTTTCATATGTTCCAGAGGTAAAGCTACACATGATTATGCCTTTTAGTTATCGAGAGCCCACGTAAATAGGTACGTCAACAATCTTACCTTTATGCCAACGAACATAGTCTAGTAACATACTGGAAGCGACAAATGTGCTTAACTCTTCAAATATGCGGTGCCCAGATGCATTTGGATAGTGGTCGTGCACTGCAATAGCAAGCTGGAGTATGTTACCACCGAAATTATGCGGAATGGGCTAAAATTGGCTTGAGAAAGGGAGTCCGCTCTCTTATTCATGACACTAACGTTGTTTCGCAATGATAAATCTATCCAGCATTCAACCCCTCAGCATCCGCGTAGAATATTGGAGTTTGACTGGAATATGTTCTTGGATCTGCATAAAGGTGCACATCGGCCGATGTTGGCACGTTGTTGTGTATCGCAGATCCGACGACGGGAGTAGCCCAGGGCTGTTCAGTGATAGGATCAGATGGGGAGTCTGCTAGGTTAATAAGCATCTTAATTAGAGTGCTCTTGCCAGCACTAGTCTGTCCGACGAAGGAAACCAATTGCGGGTATTTGGTATCATTTTGGTTTGGGCATTGCGCCATCAATGAACTGTATCTACCTCTATCGATGAGACATGGATTTCCATGGCAGTTTTCGCTAATGCCTGGCACGATGACTACGGTTAGTTGATACTTCCTTATTGTTCCTTGACGAAGCTGGCCCACCAAACCATGTAGTTTCGACGTCGGCCTCGTGGAGTCGCTCTAGTTCTTCCCCTATTACTGGCGGAGTCAAAATATCTCTCAATCGGGCATGAAGATAAAAGTTGGTTCTCTCATGAGGCAGGCCATCAGGAGCAGTCACCCTATCATGATGTCCAGGAAGTTGAGGCCAACAAGCGTCACAAATACGGGCCGAACAATGTACACACCACCAAATTGTGTCTTTGCAAGATACAAATTTGCAATCGCAGATGAAATTAGCGTCTTGTAATTGCGCTGCCATGAAATTCGGACCTTAAAAACTCTTCGCAGTCATTGAAATTTCATTGCACAGTCGTCAGTGCTCCATGATGCTGCGGGACAGCACTTTAACCTCATTGTCTACCTAGATGATAAGCCTAGGTTACTGTGTACATAATCTTGGCATCTACCTTCTCTTCCGATTGAACCAGCCTTTACTCGCTTCTGATCTTAATCTACATCACCGCTTGTACAGAGAATAAGATCCATAAACCGCTCTTTCCCAACCATTCTGAAGGAGCTAGGTGGAGAAACCTGCCATAATTGAGAACTTCTTGATAAATAGCATATCTTCATCTGCCATCGGGCACACTCCTGCGCTATATCCTCCTTTCTCGCCCTTCCAACTTCATTTCGGTCGACCCATTTCGTCCGCTCCCATCCAAACTTCTAAAAGCGCTTGCAAATAGCTGAATTCGTCTCGCTATCAAGTCTGATTCATCGCGTTGTGTGCTACCTGCTTAGAAAAAAGCTAGCACCAAGCTTATCTTATATAAAACATTTGAGGATCGAGCTGATCCTTGAACGTGTCCGCCCTGGTAATGATCATGCTGTAGATCTCTATCTCTCCACTCCAAATGATGGGTCAAAATCAAACTCCCAACCTGTTATTATGTGATCGGCGTTCTGAAAAGATAGCTGATCCCAAGTCGGCAGAACTAAAGAGCTCTGAGCGTCAGGCAGCGCGTTTTCCAATTGGGTGGCATACAGGCGTCCGCCCTCGAATCGACTCTTGGCCTTAAATATGGCTTCCCAGACCACATTGGCAGCCATACGTGATCGTACTTTTTCATGGCGCTGACGCCTCCTCGGGCTGTTATCTGTGCTCAGGAATTTGATCACATCGCATACGCGACGCAAGTGGTCTTCGTCGATAATTGAACGACTCTGCAACAAAGAGTAAGCCTGGCTGATTGAATTCCTGGCAGCGACCTTCTCGGTATTGCGTGTGTCCAGCGGCTCGATCACCTTTAGAAGCACAATCACGGCATAAACAATGCAACTTATGGTGCTACCAGTCCAGTATGGCACTTCAGTCGGGGAAGACGAGATCTTCCAGATTAATAATACAGCGGTTGAGTAGGCCAAGGTTGTGAACTCCGAAGCATTGCCAACTTGAGAAGTGTCCGAAGCCGAGCCATCTTCGCTCTCAACCAAGGCAAATGAGTATAGCATTAGCCTGGCTGTCAGAAAAGCCACCTCGGTTTCATATGTCCAAGAAGGATTCAGCCGAGATTCCAGCATGTCGAAATCATATCCCAGTGATTTGATAATGGCGATTCGACCAGAATGCGAACCGGTTGATGCGGAATCGCAGCGACTTAGTATGGCAGAGGATTTGTCACTGTGATATGCAATCAGAACTTGATGCTCAAGCACCTTGGGAACCTGATATGCGTGATCCCCGACAGTTCCGAATATAATATCGTCTAGTTTGATAGTACAAGGCACACCGAGTGTTGTGCTTAGGCTATTTGAGTCAGTATCAAGCCACCCAGCAGGAGAAGGATATTTACTTATGGTTGACGACGAAACAAGCAAGCCAAGTTATTCGCCGGGTCAAAAGGGTGTCTTCTTCAATGGCAACATTCCACACGAAATCTGAAAGATGGCGCGGTTGATGCAAGCCAAGCTCTAGAGCAATATGCGTAGCAGTTCCACAATAAGACCACGAGCGATCAAGGATTTTGGCAGTGTACGGAAATGGCCACGTGCAGAGCAGCAGTAGTGCCTGAATGAATGGGACGGATTTGCTTGCTACCGAGTGGATGTCATTTGCGAGGCGTCCAACGGGATCCATCAGGGTGAGATGGAGATATGAGTATTCTCTTGATTCCTTAGATGCGATTGCGATAATGGTCCAGAAAAGAAGCGGACAAGAATCATAGACTTGCAGCGTCTTCATTTGATCTGGCAAAATGGGTAGTCGAGTATGGTAGTGTTTGTAATACCTGGTTGTCTTCAAGATCCGCCCCAAGACAATCGGGATGAGAGGGAATGCTTACTCTTCGAAGAGATTGAAGATGGCCACAGGGCCAACTTCCACTCCTTCAAGGACTTTCGAGGTGATGGTGGTATTGTTCAGGTCGGGAGAAGTAACCAGTGGTAGCAGCAAAGGGTCCGGCATGGTTGACATTCCGTTCACGGATCCACTGTCACCACTGGATAGCTGTAGCGAGGCAGCTTTCGGTGGATTATTCACCGAGTTCCTGATCTCACGAATCTCTCTTTCAAGGGCGTCGAGTCGACTAAACAGAATCAGTGTCAGTGTAGAAATTGGATGATGCGACTTGGACGACGAACTCTTGTTTTCCCACTCTTGCAAACGAGGGATTGACAGAACAAGATATCCCTGAGCCTATACACCGAGAGCATGGCGCTGGGAAAGTCTTGTGGGCGTCGCATTTCAACTCGATGGAGATTAGACGATTGTGGTGTGCGTTCAACCGACCATTTACTTACTTTCATTTGGCGACAGTGTGTGCAAGCCGTGCCTCGAGGCCTTTTCCACATTTTGGCGCTCTCTCTTTGCATGGCGAGAAGAGAGACGTCGAGCTCGATGTTTGTTAGAATTAAGGCGGAGTGGTGGCCGCGGATTTGAGCCTGGGATTCAAGGATATAGAACGAGTCACGTGCGAGGCAGGGGAGTGGGGTTGCGGGGTTGCGGGGGAATTTCCCGTGTCCAACAAAGACCGAGGCTGAGGCTGTTGGGAGACAAGATGAGCTCAGGGGAAAAGCTACTTTCATTACTATCAACTCCCTAGGTACTGTGCCTTGTACTTGTAGTACCGGTCTTGGTGGCTCAGCTTAACCCTAGTCCACTATCCTCCCATCATTCCCGTCTCTAGTCTAGTCTCGTGACAGAGGCGCTCGCACATGTTGCCGGAGTAATCTTACTATTTACTGCAAACAGCAGCAAGAAGCCGAGGAACCAAGATTGCAGTATCTTCGGGAGAAATGCAGTATCATTCACCCTTCTTAGCACCCTCTCTCACTTTGTCTACAGTTGAGCATTGTCCGATTGAAAAACCAACTGCCACAAGACCGCATGCTAGCAAGCTCCTACCGCACTTCCAATTCTTCTCTTGGAATTGGCAGTAACAAATAAATCAATGGAACGTGTTGGGCAGCTCCGTGGACATCCGATTCGCCAAACTGACCAGACACGGCCGGCCGCTTAATAGTTGCCTTGAATGCTCGACCTGGGTCCCAGAACATACATGCCAAAAGGTCATCATCTTCAATCTGATACAGCCTCACGATCGTCTCTCGACTCAAAACACCAGTTGCTTTGACCTTCTGAAAGACCTCCTCGTCTTCGAACATCACGTCGAAGGTCAACTCGTATGGCCCGGCGTTCTTGCTTCTGATAACAGACGCAACATCACCCAAGTAACAAGTTCCTTCTGCTGGAGCAGGTCTCAAGGCTGGGTTGCCACCTCGGACCTGGTGGTCATTGGTATCGACATTGGCAAGCTTTGCAGGAGCTTGCGCGGCTGATGGGTGTTTCTCGCTCTTCTCGCTCTTCTCGCTCTTCTCGCTCGTCTTCTGCTCATTTGTCCGCAGTTGCGGTGTGTCATTAGACAGGGCTTCGTTAGACCCTTCGCAGATGTGATGACTTATCGGAAAGAGTGACACCGGGTCGCTGACGGTCATCAGATGATAGATGCAGAATTCTGACAATTGACCCATCGGAATATCGAAAGGGGAGAACGGCATGGCGAAATTGCCCGAAGTCGCCAGTTGATGTGGATATGAGCCGTGCATGCAGGCGATCCTGGCTAGATTGATGACATGTGTTGCTTGTGCTTGGGTTTCCGCGCGCGATTCACCGCAAAGTGTGACCTCTTTTGGTATGAGCGAGATGTCAGGTTCTAGTGGGCCCATCACTCCATTGATACCGTAGATATGGATTCTTAGCTCATATTCGAAGCCGGCTTTGCTCAAAACGAAAGCCTTGACTTGAGTCACGAAATTATCAATTTGAGAGATCAAAACAGGGTCCCGGATGCCACCGATGAAGACGCTATGGTAACCGCAAGGACGGGCGCCTTCAAGCTTCACAGTATATTCTCCATTCAATGCATTGTGGAAAGTTGGTCCGCGAACACGGACTGTGCGATTGTCTGGCAATTGCTCGTATGTCGCGTTGTTGAGATCCAGTGTTCCGCCTGGGCCTATGAGGAGGTCTGGGCGGCTCTTTTCGTAGAGTGTATGAGCGGCAACAGAGAGTGGAGTACAGCGAGAGTTGGGATCAAGAGGCGCAATATCGAAGCTGTCTTTCCGTATGACTGCTAACGCTTCTTTGCTTTTAGGCACCGCGCAGAGTGCTCCGCACTCCATGATCTTTCCCATGTGATAGTCGATTGCAAGGTTATCAAAGCCATTGTAAACGCAGAATGCCGTATATGGAGAAGGATCATAGGCTCGACCACCGATGATAACGTCGAAATCTGGGTGTTCCTGCATCGCTTTCAAGAATGGCTCATAACCCATCTGAGCAACAACTCGGGTTGCTTCATTGATATCTTTCGTGAGAAGAGGAGGGACGGCTCTGGTACATGGTTCAAGAGCCTTCACGGCGTGCTTTTCATGAATCAGATCTTTCTCGATTTGAGCGTAGATGGTAATGACTTTCATCTGTCGCAGCTTCTGCTTCTTGATGGCTCCTCTGATTATATTGAGAAACATGTCAACGTGAGCGTTAGATCCATCTCCTCCCGCAGAACCGATCAAGATTGGGACTTTATAGAAGCTGGCCGCCTTCAAGAGAATGGCGAGATCACGCTCGTAGGCTTCTACAGTAACCGTGGTTGTTCCAAGAGCAAGTTTGGAAGGACCACTGTCTGTTGAACCACTGTCGGCAATAATGGCGTCTACTCCGGATTCCAAAGCCTCGAGAACCAGTTTCTCGCTGAAGCCATAACCGATCATGCCAATTGGTGTCAGGATTCGAACTTCATCAGGATTCTTTAAGGGCACCATCTTGGAAGACTGCAGTAAGTCAGCAACGACTGAGATGTTGGACTTGACTAAGTTTGCTGACCCACGTCGTTCTGTCAGTTCTTCAGTACATTCAACACGCGAAATTGCTGAACGCCAATATACCTCGGCGATGATTTTTGTCTGTGATGAAGAGACGAACGAGGCATTTACAAGCAGAAATCATGGAGATAGTAGTGCGATAGTATTCGTCATCACGCTGCTATGTCAGTTCTAGAGACTCCGGCTAATCCTGCATCGCACTTTGGTTGACGGCGGCATCGGGAAATTTCGCTGAACGGAGCGAGATCGGGGAATTGTCCGATAATCTTACACCAATGACCTGGAATCCAAAATCTCTGTGTTCAACGCATGCGACGGGTAACGAGGACTGACTAGAAATACACGTCATAATGAGAAGGATGGATCCCTAGACTCGTATTGGCATGCGCGCCATTTTAGTCATGCATTAACTTCTCGCTCTCGTGCCACAATTTGCGATGTGATACCAATTTCAAGTGTTACGATATATCATTCCGCCGCGTCTGCGAAATCTGCTCGTTATTGACATCGCAGATATGGAAAGCCTAGGCAAGAATACTACGGAGCAAGAATTGACTATGAAGTCGCGACCGGCTTTTGAAAATCTTCCTCTTCGCGCGGGCGATCCTCCCCTCTCAGCCTGGGGGCTGTATGGGCCTAGGGACGAGTTAGGAGCATTGAACCTGCTCACACCAGAGATTGTACTGGCAGCCAAGTCCGAGATCATTCTGGGCAGAACTTTCAGTCTTAAGTATGACCCCAGTGCTGATAATGACTGTGGAATGCGAGTATTGACAGTTGTGTAGTTTACCATTGAATGTCCCAATTGTACCCATGAACCCACAGCGGAGGCAATGGATCCACCATTTCAATGTGAAGCCTTTCTCCAATGATGATACAATTGAAATAAATACCCAGAGTTCCACGCATTGGGACGGTCTGCGCCATCTTCCTTACCAGGCAAGAAATGAAGGGGATGTTAAGAAGTACTACAATGGGATTACACAGGAAAGTATCTCAGGAGATCATCCAGACCTCAGACTAGGAGTACATAGTAGGTCTCCACCATCTTCGAGGCGAGTTGGATGTATTGTTTGCTAAACCTGTCTAGATATTTCCAGGAAAGCCATTGCAGGAAGGGGTGTACTCCTCGACTATCGAGGCTGGGCCGATCAGAACTCAATCAAGTACGATGCTTTCAGTACTCATCGCATCCCATTGGCAGATCTTCTTGCTTGTGCTAAGGCGCAGGGAACTTCCTTCCGGCCCAGTGACATTCTAGTCATCCGATCTGGTTGGACTCAAGACTATCAATCCCGCTCGGCTGAAGAGCAGGTGGCGCTGGGCACACGCTCCAATCGAGACTTTGTCGGAGTTGACAATTCGGTGGAAATGGCCAAGTGGCACTGGGACATGCAATTTGCCGCTGTCGCTGGCGATACCAATGCATACGAGGCTTGGCCGCCGGACAAAGCCAGTTCATTACAATTGGCGCTGCATGAGGTCTTCTTGGCTGGGTGGGGAATGCCCATCGGTGAAGCGTGGAATCTGGAGGAGTTGGCCAAAGTATGCAGAGAACAGGGACGCTGGACCTTCTTCTTGACCAGCCAGCCACTTGACATACCAGGAGGGGTGGCAAGCCCAGCTAATGTAATGGCAATCTTGTAGGCTTACCCGTGGCCACTTCCTAGAACATTCTGCCTATGGCTAGCCGTAGCATAGTGAGATGATTTTCTTTACGCAGATGCAAGGAGTCGGCTAATAAGCAAATATGAGGAGATCCTGTTGGGCCAAGTCCCATGGCGTTTGAGCATCGGTATTAGTCTTCGGATAGTTTGTAAAGCGGGTTTTAATATCTCCTGCCATCCCGCACTTGAAGTGACACAGGGAAAATTACGAGCCGTCAGGAACATCCTGTCTACATTACGGGGAGGTGATGATGGTTCGCTGACATGGAACCGCTTGAGCTCTTTCAGCAGCAGAGAGTCGCGGTACACCCTGTTCCCCGATTTAGGCGAGTCGACCGAAATCGGTGAGAAGGCCGAGAAGGCCGAGCTCTTCTGCCGTCCCTCTACTGCATTGCATAGTGTAGCACGTAGGCTCTCCTATTACTGGGAACTGGATCGATTCCCTAGATTCCTGTATTTGGGGATGCGGAGTCGGCGAAGTGTTCCGAGCGAATACCCTCCTTAAACTGCTTTTACACAACCCAAATGTTTTAAGGATACCTTGGCCTTGCTTGAATACTAGGATAGTTTTGGTAAATCATACCTCGGAATACCAGAAATTTTATAAGAAATGATTATTATTATTGGTGTAATTTCAACTCGTATGCATGCGAATAAACTCAGCATGTGAAGTCCGAGCCATCTTTTACTAGACGGCTGGACTTCCACGATTTGCTAGCCCGGCAGGATTCCCGGATGGGCTTGTTGACTTTTGTAAAGCGCGGCTGTCCAGTTGAAAGTAGGGGCTTTCCCCAAAATGTTCGAGACAACACAGCACGTACGATGGCCTCTCGCTGGGAACTTCACAAGCCACCCCTCGGTTCCCCGCATTTCGATATCTCAATCTCGTGCGGTCCGTCGAGCACCTCATCTATAAAGTCCTTGGAAGATGAATGACAGTTCTCCTACTTATTCACATATCTTATCATTTCACTTCGACAGCACCCTCACCGGCGATCACCACTCATCCGCTGCCCAAGACCTGACAACGCCACGCCATGGCAGCTCCCGAAAATGGTACCCAGCTGCAGCTTGATATCAAAGAGTCAGCTACGACGGAACATAATGAAGATCTCAAGAAAGAGAGCGTAGCATTTGACGAACACGATGCCAAAGAGCCTGCTACACCGGAAGAAGCTGCAGCTGAACGGGCTTTCATACGAAAGATTGATTTTATCATCCTCCCACTACTTATCATTATGTACTTCCTGGCTTCGCTAGTACGTATCACGAAGCCTCGCTGTCATACAGAATCTAGACCTCCGGAATCATGATGGCTAACTGATAATAGGATCGCGGAGATATTGCCAATGCCGCCGTCGCTGGCATGAACAAAGAGCTGCATCTGACGGCTAAGATGTACAGCAACTGTGTCTCCTTCTATTATGTCGGCTATGTTGTCTTCCAGCTGCCCGCTACGATCTTTCTCAGAAAGATTACCCCTCCTGTCCAACTTGGAATCGCGTTGATGGGCTGGGGCACCAGCACAACCCTGTGAGCCCTAATCTCGTTCTTGCCGCAATCACACCCCATAGTCATGAAACCAATCACTGACCAGCAAACAGCCTTTCAGTAGCGCCAAATTACGGCACAGTTGCAGGCCTGCGGGTGTGTATCGGAGTCTTTGAGGCCTTTTTACAGGCCGGCCCGCTATACCTGACCTTCTACTACACGCGCAAACAGCTGGCTACCCGTGGAGCCATCTTTTTCTCAATGATGGCTGTTGCTGGCAGCATGAATGGTGTCATTGCGTATGGCATCGAGCGTAATTTAAATCATGCCCATGGGTGGCTAGCTTGGAGATGGCTCTTCTTGATTGAAGGTAAGCTGCATCAAATACACCACGCTGAACACCATTCCATCCCATGCTTGAGCTGCTCATTGCACTTTATGACCTGATGACGTATTATCCCAGAACCATAGCTAACCTACACTAGGGATACTGTCCGTTTTCTTTGGCTTTGTGGTTCTTGGCCTACTTCCTCCAGTGCCCGAGCGGATAAAGTACTTCTTCAATGCTGAGGAGAAGGAAATTGCGATCCGTCGATCCAAGCAGGCCTTTAATGTGCCAAATGCGAAGGTTCGGACAGCGCAGCTATTAGCAGTGTTGCAAGATCCAAAATGCTACTTCTTTGGTACGCGCTCAACGTCAACCCTTGTCCCTCACCAAAGCACCTACTCAAGTTACAGTCCACTAATATTCTTATCCAGCATTGGCATACTCCTGCATGAACATTAATCTCTCGTGCTTCAGCGGTTTTCTGCCTGTGATCCTCAGGAGTTTTGGCTACGGAAGTCTGCAAACCCAGCTACTCACAATTCCCGTCTACGTCTGCACCGGCCTCTCGATCGTCTTTTGGGGAGTGCTATCCGACCGCCTCCAGAAGCGTAGCATCCCGCTCATGACCTGCTTTTCCATTGCCGCAGTAGGCTGGATCATCCTCCTTGCTAGCAAATCACAGCATCTGTCGTTCGCTGGCACGTTCCTGATCGGCATGGGCACGTTCCCGACCGTCGTCTTGATCCAGACGTGGATGAACTGCACGATTATTGGATTCACAAAACGGTATGACAGACCATGAGAGCGTGTGATGTGGTACAGCAGCTGACTATCGCGTAGTGCGGGTGCCCTTGCTTTCATCATGACTTTCGGGCAATGCTGCGCCATCGGCGGGACTCAAGCATATAGTGACGCCCCTCTGTACCGGCGAGGCAATAGCGTCGCGCTCGGAGCATCACTTCTTGGCCTTATTAGCGCCTTTTGTTGCAGATTGTATTTGCAACAACAGAATAAGCGTAAGATGGCCGAGCAGTTCTCGGATCAATCAGCGGAATTACGCGTATTGAGCATCGAGGACATTTCTGACAACCATCCCGACTTCTTTTATCAATTGTGAAATCTGGGAAGAGACCACGAAAGGGAGGGGGCTTGGGAAAAGGTACTCCATATACTAGTACTATATAAATTGCTCCTTCAGGACAGTGTAGAAATATAAAACCTTAGCTATGGATTTTCCCTGGGAAAGGCCCAGGCTGCGTCATTTTGCGAGAAGAATTTGCATTTGAGAGATTCAAAGATATATGGGGGATCATTTTTGAGCTCCCTGGGAGCCGACTCTGTCTTTTAAATACACTCGCACAGAGTTGACGACTTTAGCCTGGTAGAACCGAATGGCAAGCGGATCATAAGAATATAATGCATTTACTACGACACGGGTGTACGGCTCTTTGTCGTGTAATATTCGAGGATGATCATCTTGAATATCCCCTCGAAATTTTGCATGTTGCTTCTTTGCCTCTGCATGCGGTTTTTGGTGTTACTCTCTCCGAAGACTTGTTTTGAGGACTGCAGAAGATAGTAAAATGGTCAAATAGATTGAATAATTAATAGAGACGAGGGCGGCCTGAAATTGTGGACATCTTTGCACTCGCTGGACAAAGGGTCTACAGCAGACTTCTAGTATTTCTGATATTTCTACATCATAAGCTCTCAATTCTGCCCACCCATGTCTTAGACTAGTCGCTTCTCTTCCATAAACCCCTCCAGAATCTTATTGACTTCATCCGCCTTCTCCAACTGCAGCCAATGCCCACCATTCACCGTCTCAACTTTGAGATCGGGGACGAGTGGTTGCATCTGCTCCGGGAAATTGAGCGTGACAGTGATGAAGTAACCGGTAGAGGCGATCAGCAAAGTTGGGTGCGCCAAGGTGTGGGCGGGCGTAGGAATTTCTGTGCTGCATGTTAGAAGGATGCGAGAATTGTGGGTGATGGAGAACAAGTTTCAGGCGAAGAGGTTGGATGGGAGATGCGGGGTACAGAGGGAAGTGGTACATACTCTTTTCATCTTCGTCGTTGATGTTACGCAGACTAGCCTTATACCAGTTGCTCGCAGGGCCATAGCCACCTCTCTCCAAGGAGAAGGCGTGTTGATAATGTTTACGGTCCTGTTCCATGTAAGCAAATTTGCAAAGCCCATGCGTCACGGCGAGAAATGTTACTTCTGGTGTCAGATAGGCTGGCAAATCAGCAGTCTTGCCCTCGGTCAACCAAGTGCGGAAACCGCCTGGGGCGCCCTTGTATCTCTTGTTGATCTCGTCGTCGGTGGTGAAGAAAAGTGATTCCACGGATTCGGACTGCAGCGTGGTCAATATCTGGCGAGTCAGAATTTGCAGATTTGAAAGGGACTAACATGTTCATCCAGGATCTTCGGAGCATCTTCTTCGTCAAAGAATAGGAAATACCCGAAGATCGAATAACCAAGTTTGGCTTGCACCTGGCGATTGACATGTTGCATGGCCGCGGTGGTGAGGCTACGGCCAGGGGCAATGTATCCGTGGTCGATGAAGGCATAGGCCGAAAAGCGCTCTGGATGGTAGTTCGCCAGGCGTGACAAAAGGAAAGATCCCCTGGTGGAAGAAGCATTAGCATAATTGCAGGCTAACTCGGCACACCTTCTGAGTCTCCCTTCGTTTAGAAACTACACGAATGTGACAACTGGCAGAGAGACAGAATAAATCGCAAAATATACCAATCATGCGCCACGCCGACCACCACTCCAACGCCCTCTAAGACCATGATCTCAAAAATGTCTCTCGCCATACCCTCGCCCCTATACATCTCCAACTCACTCGGCTTCGACGTCTCCCCAAACCCAAGCAAGTCCGGAGCTAGGACTCCATAACCCTTTGCTCCGAAGAAGGCGATCTGATGACGCCAGTCGTGAGAAGTGGAGGGGAAGCCGTGTAGGAAGAGAATGTATTGATTGTTGGGGGACTGGGGTGGGATATGGATGTAAGAGTAGGTGAGTGCGCGTGTGGTGGTGTGGGTTGAGCGAGGGTAGGCCATGGTTGATTATACCTGTTGGGTGGAATGTGAATTATGATACGATGAATCTCTGACGAAGCTGAGGGGAAGCTGACTTATATACATTTAGTCCAGTAGATAAAGCGTCATTCTACATAAGTACGGGTATGCCAGGCGTTAGAGTCGCTAAAATTATTGAGGGCTCACTTGGCCTACAGTCATTGGCTGCAGCGTAACATTGCAGAACACCAACATCATGACGAGCATGGGCTTCTATGCGCTTTTCAGCGATTGAGGTACAGATATTCTTAGCCCAACAAGGCTGCAGTGCGATATTGAAGTAAAAAAGCCTTGATACGCTCTGAAGACTCCGATTGGCTGTAATGTCTTCCGACGTCTCGCTGTACCGTAATGCGAATACTTGTATTGGAAGTACATAGATGTTTTTGCGTTACCCACATCAAATTGTGCACAGCGTTGCAACTCTTGATTGTTTACTGGGTATTTTCGGTTTGTTTTTATCGCATTGCAAGAGGCCATTCATTTACAAGTCGGCCAAAACTAACATCTTATTCATTAAATAAAAATAATCTATTTATCAATTGTTGCTGTTCGACTGAACTGCCACAGGGCATTTGAATTGAGCAGTGAGCTGAAACATAGCACTAGCAAGTAGATCATATCTAGTAGATAAACTGCCAACTTGGCAGTTCGATCCAGCCTGAGTAGAAACCGCGAGTGTCCTATTGTGCCTCGTGTGGATGTTCTCAAGTATGGCACATCCGGCCTTGATATGCATCTCTATCCGGCTATCGAGTCCTAAGAGGAACTCGATATAGCTAAAGACAACGCTCGTTAAGACGGCAAGCTCTAGGCTCTGGGAAGATCCATCAAGCTGACGGTGGAGATCCTGGATGGCCATGTTATAATGTCGAATTGAGAACGCCATCGCCGAGGGTGTTTGCCATATGTCAGGATAGTAACGGCTACTGGCCAAGGCCCCGATTGCTAGGGCCGCATGATGCAATGCTGGTTCGGTGAGAGCGCCCTGGAGGAGGATGTTTTTCCATGCGGGGAGCTCGAAAAATAAGGAGAATTCCCCAGCACAAACGACTTGGAAGTACTCCATGTGTTCATGTTCGCCATCCAGTAGAGGCCTGGCGGAAGGGTATCGCAGACTACGGATGGGCGGAGCCACCGCGTACTGCGGTGCTGCAGAGGGAGACGACGAGACGAAGTCACATTTCCAGCCCGCTCTAATACAGCCCGAGCAAGCTGGCCTGGCCTCATCGCACTTCTTATGCCTGGTTCTGTTGCGAGATTAACAAGCTGATTCAACTGATGACGGGCGGAGCCCACTGACTTGCATGTCAAACACCCCGTGCTGACCTTCCGAACCCCCCGAGCGCCATAGCGTGATTTTCTTATCATTCCCAGAACATTACTATGGTGACTCAAATCATGACGGAGGATGACTCTACGTGTCTGTTGAAGCAGAGGAGCGAGATGCGGGAAGATGTTGCGAGCGAGAGAGAAATAATCAAGGCGTAAGCCTGTGGAAGAGACTGAGACTCAGGGCTCTTTGGCCGTCATGATTGGCTAGAGCGTAAGTTGATGCGCGCTAATATCGGGCGGGAGGATCCCGAGGTCCGAGGTTGGGATGAAGTCAGGTGACCACTGTCACATGATCAGAGATTGAAATAATTTAGACTACAAAGATGAGAATTGATCCTGTAGTAGACCCAATAATTCCCTGAAGCAGACACTTTACTACGTTGGCTGCCCAGGAGTCAAGAGTACTTCTGGCATTTATTTCCAATTCAATATAGCTAACTCATGAATACCTATCGTTATCTCTGTAGGTAATCTCTTCTATCTCAAATATCACTTCAATTTTCCTTTCCTTAGTCCAAAAAAGCTCCTCTTCTTCTCCTTCTCTTGGCTCACCATAACCGCAGGAAGAGATCCTGCAACCTCCACAGCTTGCGGGCTAGTATAGCTCCTTGTCATCAAGCTGCTGGGTGCATGTCCTACATAAGCTGCTGGTTGATTCCATTGAGTTGGCCTGCCATCAAGCTCGGTCGATTGCGGGCTCGTGTATCTCTGCGTTGCCACGTTTCCGTTTCCTGGGAGCATCGAAGTTGGACTTGTAGCTATGTCTGGCATACTCATCTGAGGAGGATTGTAGTGTCCCATCGTCGGGTTGATGGCTCCGTATTGCATTTGTTGAGGTTGGTAGATTCCTGCTTGCTGCTGTTGGGGCGAGAGTTCGTGGATCCCGGCACCGTGAGGATCGGAATAGCTTCTCATCGGTGGGTGTCCAACACCGTATGGCATTTGGGGAGGTTGATATATTCCAGCTTGATGTTGTTGTGGCGAAAGCTGCTGTATGCCAACGGGTAGATTTGCGTAATTTGCCGTATGATATGGCAGTTGGGTAGTTTGGTACGGCCCTACATGTTGCTGCTGTGGCGAAAGCTCGTGTGTTCCAGGCCTAGGTGGATTTGTATAACTCACTGGCGAATTGATGGCTGAGGGAGGTTGTTGCCGCAGGTATTGATATTGAACCGGTGTCGCAGGTACCTCAAGAGCTCTAGTTTGGGTTGGAGCTGCTGCAAGAACAGCCGGACCTAAGTTCAGAGGTAGCGTTAAGGGATGTAGTCGTCCATCTAGGAATTCTATCACAAGGTCCTTGGCGTTCCTTTTCCCCTCGGCCCCGGGACCGCGACGCCATTTAATTTGGGAAGCCAACACACTCGCGACTCCAGAAAATAGGTTGTTTGAAAGAGCTGTTTTTAGCTGTGGCATGAGAGGTAGAATGTGGGACTTTGCTGCTCGTTTGGCGGCCCGCAGTCCATGAATGTAGTCAACTACAGTGTCCCCTTTTGCACATTGCTTGTCAATCTTCGCATCATGTTCCAATAACCACTCGATGATCTTTTCGTCTTTAGTTTGCTTCTGGAGTGCAACATGAAGTGGCGCCCATCCATACAAAGAGTGTTGCGGAACGGCATTGGCATTTGCATTCCTGGCTAGGAGAAACTTGACAATTTCCTCGTTTCCGGCGAATACGGCCTGGCTCAAAGGGACAGCCCGTGCTCTCGCTAGATAAACGCTGTCAGCGTTGATATTTGCTCCGTTATCGAGAAGTAATTCCACCATCGCAAGGCTGTTGTTCTTAATTGCAATACCCAAGGCAGATCTTTCTGCCTCTGAATTGCTGTCGATTTTCGCGTTATGGCTAAGTAAGAGTTCTACCATTTCGAAACTGTCTCGTTCAACTGCAGCCATGAGAGCAGTATATCCTTTCGCGCCCTTGAAATTGACATCTGCGCCAGACTTGATCAGAGATCGAACATCCTCCATGTCCCCACGCGAGCAAGCCTCGAGTAGCTGGGATGAATCAACATTTGAACTGTATGCCGGAGGTTTGCTCTGATTCTCTTCTTCATTCTTCTTCTCTACTCCTTCGGCTGCTTTCTTGGCCATTTGCTTTAGTCTCAATCGGACATCTTTGTAGTTATGCGAATCAGCGCTTGCGAACTTGCAGATAGAGAGATGATCTGCTTCCATTGGTATTTGCCTTTCCCGATCCCCAGGGGCACCTAGTGTAGAAGATTTCTTGTCGACAATCTATTGAGGTCAGTGATTGCTCGATAGTAATTGCCGACAGTCTTACAAGACACCCTGTCTCCTTAGAGGGCCTTCTCTCGTAAAAGCTCAAAAAGTCATACTTGGATAGATGATGTCGAAATCCTTCTGCCAATTCATTCGAGTATAGAGAGTCTTTCTTCATGCTTTCTAATAATGAACTGCTAGAATTGTGGTTGACTTCTTTAGAGATGATGGCTGCAATTTCTCCAAGCTTTCCAATGTCGCTACCTTGATGAGGCGTCGCAAAGAAAACGATACCGTGGGTAGCTTCAGGGATATGTTTATAATCGTTTCCATTGTTCCCACGCAAAATTGCCTACAAATAGTCAGAAGACAGGGCCCGCAAGTGGTTGAGTCTCACCTGCTTCACCACCAAACCTCCAAGGCTATGAGCAATGAAAATGATGGGACGTTTCTGATCCGGCAGCTCCTAAATATCAGACATTAGTCTCAGATCTTGAGAAACAATGGGGGTGCGTGTACTAGACGCTCGAGGTCCAGCTTTTGGAGTAAGCTCTCAGCCTGATCATGAATACCAGCAGTAGATTTCTCAAATGCAACATTGGCATTGTATCCAAAGAGCATGATTCTTGCATTTGGCAAATCATTAGGCAAGAAATCCTTCAGCCACATCTTATCGCCCGCTGTCCACGTCTTCATGGCATGGGAAGGGTCGTCGGTGGGGTTCAAGCCATGGACAGCGACTATGCTACACTTCGATTAGGGATCTATAGTTCTACGTGTGGTATTAATGGAACATACTCAAGATCTGGTTCTTTACCGGGAGCTAGAATCTCCAGAAATGATTCAAATGGTTCCGACGTGGTATCCGGTTCCGGCTGAGATCGGGGGGATTAGCCACGTCTCAGATTGCTGATCAACAGCGTATATAGAACTGACCATGATTTTTGCTCAGTATTGTTAATACCAAGCCTGGCAAGTCTAGAGAGGTTCACAAGATCTGGGAGGAATGCACACGCCGGTCGATGGTTAGATGGTGAACTGTGCAAGCAGAGTCGTCGTCACAGGTTTAAGCTTTCACACGTCCGAAAGTGGTGTCAATGTCACATTGTGACATTTTGATCTGAAACGGAGCAAATCGTACTGCAGGTAGCTTTTCAGCTGATGGTGTTATTCGGCTAATGATTGGGACGTTTAGGAAAGAGGCTTGAAATTCACGCCACAGACATTGCAGCTGAACGATGCCAAATTTTGTCAAGCCACTGGATGCCCACAAACAATTTATCTTGAGAAAAATTTGTTCTTATGATCTTCAAAGCGTTTCTCGAGTGTGAATCGATTTGAATTTGAGAAAGTTTATTGACTAAATTTTACCGAACTTGTCCTGTCGCGAACTGTTCTTTGAGATAGGTATGAGCACACTAGAACAAAGTCACGTTACTACTTATGATGGGATACATTGAGAATAGTAAACACTGGAGTAACTGCCTAGAAGTCATAGTCAGTGACTGATATACTAATGATTTGATAATGATGATGCCCTGAATGGTAAGATCGAGGAAACTTACATGTAGACCCGCTTACACAACATGTCGCACCTGTCCACCCTGTTCCTCCACACTGGCCGTACTGAGCTCCACAAGCCCCGCTATTTACAGAGGTACTCGTTGAAGAGCTTTTCGTAGTCGTTGTAGCGGCTTTCGTATTCGTTGTAGCACTCCCCGCTCCAGCTCCACCTCCATTAAGTAGAGCAGACTTCGCCAACACGCCAGGATAAAAACTTGTTGGGATAGCCGTTGGGATGGCAATGGATACTGTTAATCCTAATCCAGACGCAAGGTCATCAGGCATCTTCGCGCCACTGTAACCGGTTGGTGCGCTGGTGACGCTTTGCGTGGTTGTGTACGAACCCCCAGATCCGGATTTTAAGCAATATCCTGATCCATACGCGCTTTCGCAGAAGTAATGCATGGCCGCGTTGGTGTCGGTCCAGAAGTAAATGTTGCTTATACTGATACCTGTGCAAGGTGCTGCGTCGGCACAGACAACGTTTATGGATGCACGCTTGGTATCGATAATAGTGCCCTTCCAATTGGAAAAAGTTAGGTCGGAGAGAACAACACCATTACCCGGATCTAGGGTTCTGCTTGTCCAGTATTCATTGATATCGAGAGCGTAGGCGTTGGAGTGGCCAATGAAATTGGTGAAAGAACAATTTTTCACGTATCCATCCCCGCCATTAGACTTGATCATGAACATCTGGTTGGATTCCCAGGTATAGATGTTGTTATATTGGATGTTTGAGATAGCAGTTCCAGTTCCTATTGATCCAATAGCGCAACCACCAGACCAGTTGCAGTATATATTTTCGACAAGTGTGTATTTGGAAGGGGTTTTTATAGTAACACATTCATCCTTGTTGGTTACCTCGATATCGTGGTAATGTAAATTGGTTCCAGAGGTATCAATTCCATCGAGCCCACCACGGTTCCCTCCCCGGATAAGTACGTTGTAGACCTCCCCATTGGTGCAAGAATCAACAATAAGATGGAAAGCCGGAGAGTCGATGAGTTTGATATCGTGGAACGAGAAGTTGGTGACCGAGACGAGACGAACAAGACGTGGACCGTACGTGTTCTGTGCATGAAAAACATAACCGTAGCCTTGAATTGCTCCTTGTGAGGTCCGAGAGAAGAACTCAAAGTCACTGGTATTCTCGACGATGATCATGTGGCCACCAGCCGTACCGGTTCGGTAGATAATCCCATCGAGTTGAATGGCCCAACCGCTTCCCCCACTGAGTGTTTGCCTAAGAACATCGAATCAGTCTTTGTCTCTAAAGCACAGCAGAAAATGAAAAGTGGTGATTGCTTTTCGTTTATATTTAGGAATAAGCTGACGTGAGCTCACTTACCATGTGGCCATCGCATAATTTCCACTTGGAATCCAAACAATGCCTCCTGTCTTGCATGCAGCAAAAGCCGAAGCTAAAGGAGGACCAAGGTCGGTAGTTTGGTCTGCCTTTGCGCCATAATCCAAGACACTACAAATCTTCTTTGCTGCTTTCTCTGCGGTAGTAGTTGTCGGTCCTACTGTGCCACTCAACTGAGCAGAGCAGAGTGTCAATAGAAGCCCAAAGGCACTGACTGAATTTGTAACGAATTGAGAGAGCTTCATAGTATGTTGGTTATGCTCGACTGAACGCGCGAAGAATCAAAAGTCTGCGAGAGTCCCAAAACTTATATTTCTCTACATACGCGCTTTCACCTACCTAGCTCCGCTTATAGCTGACCAATTGATTGCTTCCAACGATTTTTAACGGAATAACTTGACCTAGTTCCAATCCTCCACACTTCTGTTATTCCAGAACGATATTCTTCCTCACGGGTTCCCAAGAGTAATCAAAGGGAAACACTGAGAACTTTAGCGAGACTCCGCATCCTGTAACATTGCGAGGGCCTTGGGAGCCCTTACAGTAGTATCGGAGAGGGAACAAGCGGGGTAGTCATACTTGCTCACTCCGTCACAATAACAGGCAGCTTTCCGAGTTGATGTCGTATCTCGCCGAATTCGGATGATAACCGAATATCGAGATAGACCATTCAAATACGTATCAACCGTCATTTAAATGTCCGTAGCTGGTAGTTGCATCTTCAAGGACGATAGTTATGAGAAATTTATTATCACTCAAAGGTTCATTGTTGTTCTCTTGAAAACAAATTTGAAACCCACCAGCCCCACAGTCATATCAAAACAACCGATCACTATAGCACTCTTGAAGTTTCTTTCAAGATTCAAGTTGAAGTATCTTAAAGTAATACATTACTCGAGAGTTGCGAATGCTAATGGTAAGACCAGAATTATGTTGTCGCGCTCGCCGTAACTTACTCCAAGCCCAAGAACTGTTTCGAAATATGTTTACAGAAAACACAACAGTTGATCTATTTCGAGACAGAGAACGTATGTAGTAAGCGATAAGTAAACTATCACTAATTGTGTACACGAATTTTGGTCCTGAAGATCCCAATATAGTGGAGACGCACAGAGAAATGTAAACTAGCGAGGTTTTCCTAGGTTTCTTGCAGACCTTTCAAGTATTATTGAATATAGATCGCAAGCCAACTCTCCATATAGGACTCTACTATTAAACACACCGAACTCGTTAATGTTATCCATAGGTATAAAGTAAATGGCGGCATCAAGTGTTGCTGGCTGATGTGTGCTAAGCTAACCACGGTACGTCAATTCAAATTTCTTATGTTCTTAATGCTCCTGATTACATGAAGATAAAAGTTCCTCCAAGGCCACAAATTATTTAAAATTAAGCGGTTCTCCAGTCCTGCCAATCTTGAAAGTTCTAGGTCCCACTCCCGACCATCCCGCCTATCTGCAGCTCGGGAGTTCCTCATCTGCAACCACCCCCCTGAAGACCTTCCAGCACGACCTATCATTTACTTAAGCAAAGGTACTGCGCCTCTCCATAATTTCCATGTTTTATTCCAAACTCGGCTCCTCTTCCGACGGCACCTCTTCCCCAGACTCCGCAAGTACACGACCTGGCAAACAAGTTGGCCATGGATCTTATATAGTACCTTGCAGTCTCACGACCGTCTTGGCCGAATACAACCTCGTAAGTCGTGGAATAAATATGAGAGTAAGGTTGCATCATGTGGGGAACCTTTGAAACTCGGAGTGGTAGTTCCGAGCGGAGCGAATACCCAATTCCTGTGGGGGATCACATAACATGATCTCGGATATGGTGTATTGAGGTAGTACTAATAGGAGTGCTGGAATCGTAGATGAGATCCGGTTCGGCTTTTGGTAACGCATTTCATGGGTGGTAGTCGGTTGGAAAAGTCCGCTTTTCTACCCGCGCTCTACTAATCTTAACGACTTATGGCGCCGCTGAGGCTCTGAGGCTCTGGAATTCATCTGAGGAATCTCTCTCTGAAGCGCTTTCGAAGGTAGTTCGGATCACAAGGCCCGCGTTCCACCACAGCCGAAGTCTTTACTCGATTACCGCTGATTGGATTTCTCGGGGTCACCAACAACTTTAGTGGAATAGCTTCAGCTATCATGTGTCTTTCCTTCGATTTTCAATATTCACTGCGCTATCTTGGAAATAGACTTTCATATGTAGATGTTTAATATCAATCATAAGGCGTCATTGGAATGACACAGAGACCGGGTAAAAGAGGGCAGAAAGTTTCGGAGTACTGGAAATTTAGCTAGACAAGCGAGTATTTCTATTTAAACCAAACTCTGTCGCTTTTGGATCTGGAATCTGATACTTCATTTCATATCTTTCCTCTCAAAATGTGGGCTATTACGTTGATAAGTATTTTGGCCCTGAATGCTGAATTCACATACGCTCAAGTTGGGGCTTGGGGTCAATGCAAGATTTACTCGTTGGTTTTTTTGTTTTGATCGCGGAGCTAAGTGTTGACAGGCGGTGGGATTTCGTATTCTGGGTTGACATCATGTGTAGCGGGATATTACTGTTCGTACGGTAATCCATGTAAGAAACTATCAAACCGCCCAATAAGAAAGCTGACTTTGGAGATTACTCTCAATGTCTTCCTGGAACAGGTAGTTCAAGCTCTAGTTCTACGAGCGTGCGAACTACAACCTCCACTTTATCAACTTCCTAAATTTCTAGCTCATCATCGTCAAGTGTTCGCACGGCCACCTCCAGCTCTCTAAAGTCCTTCACTTCTAGTTCGGTATCATCAAGCGCAGCTTCTACCACAGTAGCCTCATCATGCACCGCAGTCTTTACTCCCGTCAGTGCATCTGCTGCAGTTGCTGGGCTCAACCCTGGATGGAATCTTGGAAACACACTTGATGCTACACTGGACGAAGGATCCTGGAATAATCCTCCGGTTCAGCAATCAACTTTCGCCGATATCCGAGCATGGGGGTATAATAGCGTGCGCATTCCAGGTAAGTTGAAGAATCGGTTTCCAAAGAAGCGTTGTCTAACGGTCCGTAGTCACTTGGGCAGACCATTTTATTACTACTTCGCCAACTTAGACTATGAACGCAACATGGCTCCAACGCGTAGAGACGGTTGTCGACGAGGCATTGGCTCTTAGGTTCTACGTCGTTGTCAACGTCCATCACGATTCTTGGATTTGGGCAGATCCATCTGTCAGCGGCGCCAATGTGACTATGATAGAGGAAAAGTTTGGTCGTCTCTGGAGCCAGATTGGAAAACAACTGGCATGCAAGTCATCGAAATTGATTTTTGAGCCTCTTAATGAACCGGCTGGATCGACAGAAGCACATGCAGATGTGCTGAATACCTTGAATGGTATCTTTCTACAATCCATCAACCAAGCAGGCGGATACAATCTACAACGCGTTGTTTCTCTCAGTGGACTTGGGATGAATACTGATGAAACCAGTGAATGGTTTAAGCGACCTACTACATATCCTAATCAACCTTTGGCTTTACAATTTCATTATTATGGTCCATATAGTTTTATCTTTGACGCCTGGGGAAACACCATCTGGGGCTCTGATGCCGATAAAGCTACTATAGTGGCTGATTTCCAAAACTTCAAGAACAACTTCACTGATATCCCTACTTTCGTAGGAAAATGGGACGCTTCAGTGGACGGTACACCAATAGAACAAGCAGCAAGGTGGAAATACCTTGACTATTTCATCCGTCTTTGTCACACCTTCGGATACTCATCTATCATCTGGGATAATGGTCTGGGTCAGTACAATCGAACCAGCAACACATGGTATGACCCTATCGATCAGTCGATAATCAAGAACGCTGTAGCCGGAACTGTCAACTTATTGGCGGATACCACAACCGATCCCAGCGCTTCCAGCCAATTTACCAGTGCTGATTTATTCCACCGGGTGGGAGATCCGGTCATCGCATAATCTGTTCTCTATCTTCTAAACGGCAACACTCTCCAATCGATCAAGAATTCAGCTGGAACTACTCTTGCCTTTTCTTCATACAGTATTTCTTCCGCTGGCTCTTTGACATTCACATCTGCATATCTCAGCACTTTATATAGATCCACCTCAGCAGCCGGGATCAAAGACGTGCTTACTCTAACCTTTAGCGCTGGATCCCCATTGACCCTCACAGTTGTTCAGTACGACACACCCGTATTTGCAAAAACAACATATGAAACTGACGTCAATGCTGATTTATCCATTCCAGTGACTTATAAAGGCCTTTCAAAAGTTGCGGCTGTTAAGGCTATCTTGGCTGATGGGACTTATCTTGCTGATTCGTGGACGGTGTATCTGGGGCCACTACAACAAGCGAGATGGACATTTGGGAACTGGGATGCGGATCAAGGGAATTTTATCCTCAAGCAATCGGGCTCTGAGGCGATTCGGGCAACGGGCCAGTCTGTAACATTGACAGTCGAGGTGAGTTGAGTTCGAGCTTTATCGTAAAGGAAGTGACACTCATGATAGTTTTCTAGTTTTACCCTCGTAGTGTTGGTCAGAATTCGGTCAATATCACATTGACGCAATGAGGAACTATGATGAGATCAAAGATGAAGAATGCTTAATGATGTATATAGAGGAGAAGCTGTAGATAACTTAACTTAGTTGAGAATATGTGTGATTACATAATCTTGATGATTACTAAACATGAAATTTATGAGTGATCATCAGGCTGTGAGCTCACGCACGGCTGACAAAAATTTAGCTACCGAAGCCGACGGAACAAGAATCCTTCATCCCACATCCGCAAGACCGAGGCAGAATAAACGATACCGAGCAGAGATAAATAGAGAGTAAGATTCTTCCTTATCATTGTCAACCACATCAAACTCAATCACTATGGCTGATAGCAAACCACAGACACCCGACTACTGCATCTCAGGCCACCCCTCCCCCAAAACTACCCCGCCATCAAGCTCAACTTTCTCCCTCTCCTTCAACCTTCCTTCTTCACGCCCACCCTCTCCAACCTCCTCCGTCTTCTCCTCCTCTTCCTACGCTACCGAAACCATGTCAACAACCTCGTCCAGACCCTCTCTTTCCCGTCAAGACACTGCACAGATTACTGCAGAGCGCGACTACTTCTCCGAAAACCCTCCCCCAGCCTTCCTCGAAGCACATACCTCCCTCGCCCGCTCCTTCATAAACCACCATGCTTCTGCCGCACGACCTGTTGTCCTTGTCACCTCCGGCGGGACCACTGTCCCTCTCGAAAAGAATACTGTGCGATTTATAGACAATTTCTCTGCTGGGACTCGAGGTGCTACATCTGCGGAATATTTTCTCGAGACGGGCTATGCTGTCATCTTTTTACATAGGCAATTCAGTCTGTTACCGTATTCGAGACATTACAGCCATGCTACAGATTGCTTCCTGGATTTTCTACATGAGGGACCGGATGGAAGCGTTGTTGCAAACGAGGAATACAGAGAAAAGATGATTTCAGTATTAAGAAAATACAATTCGGCCAAGCAAAAAAACCTACTCCTCACGCTGTCATTTACGACAATTACAGACTATCTTTTCGTTTTAAGATCAGTTGCACAATTGATGCGGCCATTGGGACCATCGGGTTTATTATACCTTGCAGCCGCAGTGTCAGATTTTTTTGTTCCACCGGAACGGATGCAAGAGCATAAGATCCAATCAACAGATGCCGCAGATCGACAAGCCATCATTGACGAGTCCAATAAACCCAAGCCTTCCAATACCGAGGATGAAGAGATCTTTGATAATTTCGATTCTTCGCCGGCTGTTCCTCGGAGCAAACGGCTCATCGTCGACCTAGACCCCGTTCCTAAGTTTCTCAAAAATCTGGTTGATGGCTGGGCACCCGAGGGCATGATCGTCTCTTTCAAGTTGGAAACAGACCCACAGATCCTAGTTCACAAAGCACAGTATTCTCTCACGCGGTATCAGCACCATCTCGTGATTGGAAATCTACTCAGTACAAGGAAGTGGGAAGTTGTGTTCGTGGCTCCTGGACAGGCGGATCAGTGGATCAGAGTGCCAAGACATAGGAGGAAGAAGACAATCAGCGGAGTGGAGAGTATGGTTGGCGTTGCGGCGAGCGGCGGAGAGGTAGTAGAGAGCCCCCTAGACCCAAGGGATTTACCGGAAGGTGAGCCGGAAGTGGAGATTGAGAGTTTGATTATTCCCGCTGTGGAATTATTACATAAGAAGCATATTGCGAAATGTAAGGCGATACGGTTAGGTTGAACGGATGACTGAGCCTTTTCAATATACCTAAATGTAGCAAGCTATTGGGTTTTGGATAACTCAGAGCTTCAAATAGGCAATGGTAGCTGTATTGGATTCTGATCCAAGATATATGCGCACTCTCATCTAGATTGAGGGAGAGCAATTCATTACAGGGGATCATTTTCTCCAACAACCAAAACGGTCCACTCAGCTGAAAACCAAGGGACTCATTGCCTTTTGTTCCCAAGAACTGCGGTCTCTCTTCCACTCTTCTCCACGATTGAGCAACGGCTGCTCTGCGAAACGAGTAAATGGTAGAGCTGTCCAAAGATAATATAGGCGACGTCTCTGCTTCAAGTATTTCTCGTTGTTTCATTAATTACGTCTGGTATGAGGGGTTTATACAAAAATGCCCTGGCCAAAGCCTGTTCGCTTGGCTGAGACAAGGCCTCTCAGTGCAGGGTGCTCGTAAAGCTATCGCCCGTGATAGCTGTCCACATGCTTACCAAGAAAAGGAATAGTGTTGGACAAAGTTTATGCAGTCGGGGCTGAGCCACGGCCCGCAGCTATGTTTTGGCGTGGTAGGAGCCTGGCCTGCTTCTCGGTGAAGAACACAGCCACCACCAGTTCCTTTAGCGAGGTAACATTACAGCTGCCCGTCAAGCTGTACAACACCAAAACGAAACAACGAGACTCGCTGTGGAGTTATAAGCAATGGCTTTCTTCCCACCTAGACATTTCTGTCGTCATTCTTGCTGTATTCTCGCTCGTTAATCTCCAAAAATATTCAATGATCTTGGGGAGGCTGAAAGTCATTTAACGCCAACCCGCAGGTTGAATTCAGATCAATTACCTTGTATAGCCTTACTTCAGCTCTACCTCAAACCACAATGTCGGCTACCCAAGTCGTCCAAATCGTTGCTGGTTTCAGCAAGACAAACCGCTGGCTCCTCTATGCTAGTCTCATGCTCTCGCCTGCCCAACTTCTTTCGGGTGTAGGAAGCAACTGTCCCAGCAACCTCGGCTTCTTAGCCTACAACTGGTACACACAGATCTCCTGGTACTGGGCCGTTCGCGGCAAGCAACTACACGCGCTCTCTCTCCTCCCAGTACACTTCAATCTCATCTACGCGATCACTTATCTCGGAGGAATCACATCGGGGAACATCTACATGGGGCTCTTCCTCGGTCTAGGGACAGCAGGAGTCATGATCCTCAATACCATCTCTGCGTGGACATCTTGGGCGACCAACCTCCCAGAGGGATATGGGACGTATGAATTCTTCTTCTTCGGGTGGCGGACGCTGAGTCCCCAGTGGCATAAATTCTTCCTCTTGTGGCAGATTGTGGATTCGACGACGGCGCTGTCTTGTGTCATTGGTGCCATCACAGGCTCGATCCTTGCTGCGACGGAATATTCGGGCGAGGAGATCAAGGACGAATTACCGTCGTGGTTTAAGTACCCGGCTATTCCTGTCGGTGCTGCGGTTATGCTACTGGCGTTCTGGCCGCTGATTCTCTGGACCGAGTTGATCGTTGCCAAGAATCATGTCGAGTCGGCGACAGACATGGTTGCCGTTTGGCTGTTTGTGGCGCAGGTTGTCGCCATGATCATCCCGAGTTGTGGGTTCAAGTGTTTCAAGAGAAAATGAAGTTGTCAAGGTCATTGTGAAATGAGGCGCGGATTGTATTATACTGTGATACCCTTACGATAAATGATATGATTAATGATGTTCTTTCAGTACCAGTCTTGTTAAATTTCAGTGCATGTCTACATCATCGAGAGGATGCCTCGCTTGTGAAGCAGATTCAGCCCCGGGCGCCTTCCAGCACACCATCGGCATAGCCCACCTGGCGCAAGCCACCACATTGCATTTCAGTGGTTCAGTCGAGATTTGAGCGACTTTTGGTATTTCTGAAAGAGAGAAAGATCGACGAGAGCCGCGGTCCACTTTTCCGGCCTCTTTACGGTTGGAAATATCTTTCAAGTCTCTCAAAGATATCATGCAAATTCATGTAAAGAGAAACCTTCCCCATCGATTCCTGATTATTTAGGTACGAATTCAGCTTGCTCTATGAGCCTTCTACCTCGTAGAACTACTGATCCTATTAACAGCCCCGTGAACTTTATCGAGAAAATCATGCAAAACATATTCTTTCCGCTAGGACCTGTCTTGATGTGGGTTTGTCTGGCTTTCATCGTGATTATTCGAAATGAAGCGAAAGATGTCTTTGGAGCGTCATACGCTGATAACAAGATAGGTATGGTCAAGCCATTGCGTGTGGATTCTGTTTGCAGACTTTGGTACCATGGATTACAGCAATTATTGGTAAATTATCTTATCATGGTCTCGAATTTATCAGCTAAGAAGATAAAGCACTGGAGGTTCCAGAAGCGGTGACTCCCCCAAACCCAGATGTTCCACATTATCACGACATTTTCACGTCTCCAGCCGCGTAAACCGCAGTGCTCATCAACCTCATCGAAAATTACTGAGTAATAAAGTGAATAACAACTCTAATTTGACTCAAGAAAGCGGTCTGACCCCGTCATTAGTTTCCTCCAACAAGAACCTGACTCAAATCCTCATTATCCTTCCTTGAAATCAACTCATGAGTGACATCCAAGCAGCGTCCTCTATTAGTATAGCAATCTAAACAGATATCGAAATCTCCTCCATTGCACACATTACAATGTTAATAGATATTACATCCCTGAGCACCCAAAGTGCAGACATCACACCATATCGATACTTCTCCATCAGTTGATAGTTCTACCTCTGCAACTTCACTGCTCTCGTCCACCAATGTGGTACTTGTTCTCGCAGCGTCAAGCAGCAGTTTCGTGCCCTCGGCATTCCCAACCTTTCTTGCCCACCACAATGGAGTACGCCCAGAATAATCTTGCAAGCTCAAGTCGATGCGGTTGGTAGCTAATAGTAGTTTGATAACCTCTGTGCGGCCGTGACGTACAGCTAATGACAGCGGCGTCGCGCCATAATTATCTTTGGCATCGGGATCGATACAGCTGTTAGTAAGAAGCACCCTTACTATCGCATCATGTCCGTTTTCGGCAGCGTATGATAATGGTGTGCGACCAATATTATCTTCTGAGCTCCAGTTAACCTCTTGATTAGTGTACGAGGGGCAGAGGAGCAGCCAATAAAATAAGAATCCCGTTGGCCCTCAGCTAGCTCTCGATATGTATATTTCGGAAGAACAACCAGAGCGAAAAAACCAGCGTAAACAACAAATAAGAAACAAATAGATGAATCAATGTATCAGCATGAAGAGAATATCAAAGAAATCCGTATGATCAATGCTCCATTCGTAACAACGCAATACATCCTCTCTTCTCTATGTCTATGAATCCTCTGCTGTGTATGCTCCGTTCTGTCCATTTCCATGATAGGAGTTTTGATGCTGATTAGACGCAAGCAGGCTCTGGAGCTGTCGTGCCATACTTTCAACTGCCTCTGCGTTCATAGCTTTTATCTGATCTCGAGTCACGACATTCAAGGACAACTTCTCAAGCTTCTTAGTCAAGCGATCGAAATCCGTCTCTCTCCACTTCGAGAAGGGTTTCTCTGGAACTGCACGCTTAGCTGCGGGCTTCTTGGTCTCCGTTCTGACTACTGGTTCATCAAGAGGATCTACAGCCACATCATCCTTCTCACTCAAGATTCCTATGAGGGCATTATCGACTTGATCTCTATAAGACTGAGCGTTCTCTGGGTTGATCCTGCGATTGTACCGTGTCCATTTCTCTTCACCTGTCGCTGCTCTTTCTGCTACTCTCTTGATTTCGTCATACATTCTTGCATCCACTCTGCCAAGATCGTACGAAGTCTTTGTCATGATCTGTCGCTGTACCGGGCTTGGCAATCCCTTGATGAACAAGTCGCACCTTCTTTCATTGCTGATCCTTCCGTCTCTGACAAGCTTCTGAGATGTGTGATGGAAAAAGCTGATGTACTGCTTCATGGAAATCTTGCTAGTTTCCATGCGATTAACCAGTCCTTCGAGAAACGTCACACTATCCTTAAGAGCTTCCCAATCTTGCTCTTGGTACAACTTCTTTAGTTCCTCATAGAACAAGGCTTCGTCGTATCTATCCAGACTGTATGTTGGCAATGTCTCTACTTCGTCTCGAATTAGTGGCGCTATATAGAGTACTATGCGCTTCCTCTTGGTCTCAAAAGCCACATCATAGTCCTCACACATCATGTCGTACTTCTCCAGGAATGAGGTAATATTGCGCCCTGTGAACCACGGAGTTCCACTCGTCCCAGGAAGCGGAGCTTTTGCTTTCTGAGCAGCTACTAGTCTCTCGAACTGATTCATGATTGCAGCAGGAGTTGCCGCCTGGATACCAGCATCTGTACCTTCCGAACGGTCCGCCATTTCTCCAGCGTATGAGAGAGGTGTAGTAGGAGTGATCACTGTCGAATTCAGTCGAGGTATTCTTGAGTTTCTTCGGTTCGATATATCTAGCCTTTTTGGCAAGGACGAAGATGATGAACTGCTTCTTGAGTGAGCTGAATTCATACTTTTCTCTTGAGTTTTCCTAGTCTTTCTCCTGTTCCTTCGTTTTTCCGATGATGCTGTTGAGACTTTCGAAACCACTGAACCTCGGTCTCCCGAATCTGTCACCAAGACCGCTGTATCTCTCTCTTCTCTTCTCTCTCTTCCTTCTCTCCATTGCTTTTTGAACTGAGGAAAGACTGCCTGGACCGCGCCAAGCATCATTTCCACCAATCCACCTAGCACGGTGAGAATCAGTAGGCAGCTCATCAGAGCAACTCTACTCCCAATGGCTCCAATCTCGTCCCATTCCAACAAGGCGTTCCTCGGCTCCACTTCTCGCTTCCGGACCCTCATTCTCGTTCTCGGCAGTTGAGTTAGTAGAATATCCACATCGGACACTCCACACTGCAATTTCCGACCCGTGTCCGCCTCCATTCCCAACGTTCCAGCCGTCATCCCTTTTCTCCCAACAATTGCTGTTCGAACCTTGCTTCCTCGGCGTTCCTAGGTAAACCTGTTCCCGTTCGATGGCCGAATCGTCTGAATAGTATCGTTTGCTTCCAAGGAGAGGACTTATCTGAATTGACTGCGTTCCTCCCTGCGTAGGTCACCAATGTACGAGAGGCAGAGGAGCGGCCAATAAAAAAAGAATCCCGTTGGCCCTCAGCTAGCTCTCGATGGTATATTTCGGAAGAACGACCAGAGCAAAGAACTTAGAACAAGAACAACGTATGCGTGTGAAGAGCCTATAAACTAGTGCAAACAACAAATAAGAAACAAGTAGATAAATCAATGTATCGGTACGAAGAGAATATCAATGAAATCCGTAT
>QYAI01000184.1:0-44637 GCA_003988855.1 Arachnopeziza araneosa
TTTTTTTTTTTTTTTTTTTTTTTTTTTTTTTTTTTTTTTTTTTTTTTTTTTTTTTTTTTTTTTTTTTTTTAGTTTTTATTAAATTTTTATTATTATTAATTACTTTTTTTAATTAGTTTTTACTTGTTTTAGTTTATTTTAACTAGTTTTTACTGTTTTTATTTATTTTTACTAGTTTTTACTAGTTTTTACTAGTTTTTAATAGCTTTTAATTGCTTTTAATTGCTTTAAACTGTTTTTTGTTGCTTTTTATTATTATTGTTGTTTATTTAACAGTTTTTACTTGTTTTTACTTGATTTTGCTTATTTTTATTAGCATTTATTAACATTTATTAGTTTTTATTATTTTTTATTTGTTTATTTTTTTTATTATTTGTTATTAGCTTTTTATTTAATATATTTTACTATATTTATAATTTTTTAATTTATTTACTATTTTTTTATTACTTTTATTTATTTTAATATATTTTTAATTATTTTTATTATTAATTAATTAATTTTTGCTAGTAATTAACTTGTTTTACTAATTAAATTGTTTTTACTAAGTTAATTTTACTAATTAATTTGTTTTTATTACGTTAATTTTACTAATTAATTTGTTTTTATTAAATTTTTGCTAATAATTAACTTGTTTTAATAATTAAATTGTTTTTACTTCGCTATTTTTACTGATTAATTTGTTTTTATTTAATTGTTTTGTAAATTAAATTGTTTTTACTAATAATTAAATTGTTTTAGCTTATAATTACTATATTTCAGCTTATAATTACTATATTTCAGCTTATAATTAAGTTGTTTTACTAGTAATTTAGTAGTTTTACTAGTAATTTAGTAGTTTTAGCTAATAATTTAGTAGTTTTAGCTAATAATTAACTTGTTTTTCTTAATTAGATTATTTTTGCTAATTAGCTTATTTTTGCTAATATTTACATTGTTTTTATTAATTGTTTTTACTACTAATTAATTATTTTTTAATAATTAAATTGTTTTATTAATAGTTAACTTGTTTTTACTAATTAATTTGTTTTTACTAAATTGTTTTTACTAATTAATTTGTTTTTATTAAATAGTTTTTATTAGTTATATTATTTTTATTAATTTGATTTTGCTAATTAAGTTGTTTTTATTAATTAATTTATATTACTTTTAATAGTAATTAACTTATTTTGCTAATAATTAAATTATTTTTACTACTAATTAACTTATTTTGCTAATAATTAAATTATTTTTACTACTAATTAGCTTGTTTTTATTAATTAACTTGTTTTTACTAGTAATTAGCTTGTTTTTATTAATTAACTTGTTTTTATTACTAAATAACTTTTTTTAACTAATTAATTAGTTTTTGTTAATTGTTTTACTGTTAATTAACTTGTTTTTACTACTAATTTAGTTGTTTTAGCTAGTAATTTAGTTGTTTTAGTTAATAATTAACTTGTTGTAGTATTAATTAACTTGTTTTACTACTTATTTAACGGTTTTAGCTAATAATTAACTTGTTTTACTACTTATTTAACTGTTTTAGCTAATAATTAACTTGTTTTACTACTTATTTAACTGTTTTAGCTAATAATTAACTTGTTTTAGCTAATTAACTTGTTTTTACTAATAATTAACTTATTTAGATAATTAACTTGTTTTTACTAATAATTAACTTATTTAGATAATTAACTTGTTTTTATTAATAATTTAACTATTTTAGCTAATAATTAACTTGTTTTTAATACTAATTTAGTTGTTTTTACTAATTAAATTGTTTTAGTACTAATTAACTTGTTTTTACTAGTTTTAATATTTTTAATTGTTTAATTTATTAGTATTTAATTAATATTTTTATTTAAAAATTATTAAAATATTTTTTTTACATGTTTTTATTATAAATATTATTGTTATTATTAATTATATAATTTAATATTTTAAATTATATTTTTATAAATTATATTTTTAACTAAATTTAATTAGTTTTTATAAATTTTTGTTTTAACTTAATTTAATTACTTTTTAAATGTTTTTAATATTATTGTTTTAACTTAATTTAATTACTTTTTAAATGTTTTTAATATTATTATTGTTTTTATAGTTTTTATATATGTTTGTATATTTATTACGTGTTTTTATATATTTTGTATATTTATTACGTATTTCTATATATTTTTGTATATTTAAAACTTTTTTTAGATTTTTAAGTATTTTTAATTAGTTTTAAATCTTTTTAATTAGTTTTAATTGTTTTTAAGTGTTTTTTAGTAAATTTAATTAGTTTTAAGTATTTTTAACTAGTTTTAAATATTTTGTATATATTTTTAAGTATTTTATATATATTTTTAAATATTTTTAGTATTTTTATGCAGTTTTAAGTAGTTTTAAGTAGTTTAAGTAGTTTTAAAAATTTTATATATTTTTTAATTAGTTTTAAGCGTTTTATATATAAATTTTAGTATTTTTAAGTAATTTTAAATACTTTTAAGTAGTTTTAAGTAATTTTAAACATTTTTAAGTATTTTTACGTACTTTTACGTAGCTTAAACAGTTTTAAACATTTTTTATATATTTTTATATATTTTTAAGCATATTTAAGTAATTTTAAGTAATTTTAAACATTTTATATATATTTTTAACAATTTTTAAATAATTTTTAGTAACTTTTAGTAATTTTAAGCAATTTTAAGCAGTTTGTATATATTTTAAGTTTTTTTAATTATTTTATATATATTTTTAAATAGTTTTAACTATTTTTATATAGTTTTTAATAGTTTTAAATAGGTTTAAATAGTTTTAAGTAATTTCAAGTAGTTTTGCGTCGTTTTATATATTTATATATATATTTTTTGTATTTTTAAGTAGTTTTAAGTAGTTTTAAATATTTTGTATATAATTTTATGTAATTTTTAGTAGTTTTTAGTAGTTTTTAGTAGTTTTAAGTAGTTTTAAGTAATGTTAAGCATTTTAAATATATTTTTTAGTATTTTTAAAAAATTTTAAGTAGCTTTAAGTAATTTATATATATTTTTAAGTATTTTTACACATTTTTATATATATTTTTAAGTTTTTTTTAAAAAAATTTAATTAGTTTAATTAGTTTTAAGTAGTTTTATGTAGTTTTAAGCACTTTACTTTTTTTAAACAATTTTAATTAGTTTTAAGTAGTTTTACGTAGCTTTAAGCTATTTGTACATATTTTTAAGTAGTTTTAAATATTTAGTATATTTTTTTTACTATTTTTTACTATTTTTACGTAGTTTTAAGTAGTTTTAAGTACTTTGTATATAGTTTTAGTATATTTTATATAAATTTTTAAACAATTTTAAGTATTTTTACATAGTTTTAAATAATTAAAGTATTTTTACGCAGTTTTAAGCATTTTGTATATATTTATAAGTAGTTATAAGTAATTTTAAACGTTTTATATATATTTTTAAATTTTTATTAATAGTTTTAATTAAATTTAAGTATTTTATATATATTTATATATATTTTTAAATATATTTACGTAGTTTTAAGTAGCTTTAAATAATTTAAGCAATTTTAACTAGTTTGTATATATATTTTAGTATTTTTAAGTAGTTTTAAATAGCTTTAAGTAGTTTTAAATATTTTTAATTAGTTTTAAATAGTTTATGTAGTTTTATATATTTTGTATATATTTTATATAGTTTTATGCAATTTTAAGTAGCTTTAAATATTTTGTATTAATTTTATATAAATTTTAACTAGTTTTAAGTACTTTTAAATAGTTTTAAGTATTTTATAAATTTTTTTAGCTATTTTTAAGTATTTTAAGTAGTTTTAATTAATTTTAACTAGTTTTAAGCATTTTGTATATAATTTTAAGTAGTTTTAAGTAGTATTATATAGTTTTAAGTAATTTTAAAAATCTTATATATATTTTTAATTAGTTTTAAGCGTTTTATATATAAATTTTAGTATTTTTAAGTAATTTTAAATTGTTTTATATAGTTTTAAATAATTTTAACTAGTTTTAAGTAGTTTAAGTAGTTTTAAGTAATTTAAGTATTTTATATATATTTTTAAAAAAGTTTAAGTTAATTTAATTAGTTTTAAGTAATTATAAGTAATTTTACTTAGTTTTAAGCAATTATAAGTAGTTTTAAGCGTTTTTATACAAGTTTAAGTAGTTTTAAAAAGTTTTAAGTATTTTATATATATTTTTAGTTATTTAAGCTAATTTAAATATTTTTAAGTATTTTTATATAGTTTTAATTATTTTTTATATATTTTTAAATAAATTTAAAAAATTTATTTATATTTTTAAATAATGTTTAATAATTTTAAGTAGTTTTAAGTAGCTTTAAGCAATTTTAAATAGTTTTAAGTAATTTGTATATATTTGTATATATTTTAAGTTATTTTATATAGTTTTAAGTAGTTTTAAGTATTATATATATAACTTTATATAGTTTTAAGTAGTTTATATAATTTTAAGTATTTTATATATAGTTTTAAATAATTATTAGTAGTTTTACAAAGTTTTAAATAATTTTAAGTAGTTTTTACTAGTTTTACAAAGTTTTAAGTAGTTTATATATATTTTATTATATTTTTGCGTACTATTAAGTAATTTTTGCGTAATTTTTATATATTAAGTAATTTTAATAGTTTTAAGTAGCTTTAAGTAATTTATATATATTTTTAAGTAAGTTTAAGTATTTTTTAATAATTTTAAATAATTTTTACTATTTTTAATTAGTTTTTAGTAGTTTTAAGTAATTTGTATTTATTTTTTTATATTTTTTTATAATTTTATATTGTTTTAAATATTATTTAATATTTTTATATAGTTTTAAGTAGTTTTAAATTTTTTTAACAATTTATAAGTAGTTTTAACTAGTTTTAAGTAATTTTAAGTAATTTAATCTATTTAAGCATTTTATATATATTTTTTAAAAACTTTATGTATTTTTTTAAGTATTTTTATATAATTTTAAGCTACTTTAAGTAATTTTTAATAGTTTTATACTGTTTTAAGTAATTTTAAGTAATTTTAACTAGTTTTAAACAATTTTAAGTATTTTTACATATTTTATATATTAGTAAAGTAATTTAAAGTAATATATAATTTTTTTTAAATAGTTTTAAGTAGTTTAATTTGTTTTAATTAATGTTAAAAAGCTTTAAATAGTTTGTATATATTTTAACTATTTTTAAGTAAGTTTATATAGTTTTAAGTAATTTTAAGCGTTTTATATATATACTTAACTAATTTTAAATACTTTTAAGTATTTTTTATTAATTATTAAGTATTTTTAAGCATTTTTAAATAATTTTAAATAGTTTAGTATTTTTTATTAATTATTAAGTATTTTTAAGCATTTTTAAATAATTTTAAATAGTTTTAAGTAGTTTTAAATAATTTGTATATTTTTTAAAGTATTTTTTAAATAGCTTTAAGCATTTTATTTATATTTTTTAGTATTTTTAAGTAGTTTTAAGTAATTTTAAGCAGTTTTAAATAGTTTTAAGTAACTTTAAGTTACTTTAAGTAACGTTATATATTTATAAATATTTATAAGTATTTTTAAGTATTTTAAGCAGTTTTAAATAGTTTTAAGTGTTTTGTATATATTTTAAAGTATTTTTAATTGTTTTTAAGTAGTTTAAAATTATTTTAAATAGTTTTTAGTAGTTTTAAATAACTAAAACTAGTTTAAGTATTTTTATATAGTTTTAAGCTGTTTTAAATTATTTTAAGTAGTTTTAAGTAATTTTAAATAATATATATATATTTTTATTTAGTTTTAAGTAATTTTAATTAGTTTTAAATATTTTATATTTATTTTTAAGTATTTATATATATATTTTAATTAGTTTTAAATATTTTATATTTATTTTTAAGTTTTTTAAGTAGTTTTACTTAGTTTTAATTAGCTTTAAATTTTTTTAAGTATTTTTAAGTATTTTTAAATAGTTTTAAGCGTTATATATATATTTTTAAGTTTTTTTTTGTATTTTTAAATATTTCTTAATAGTTTTAAGTAGTTTTAAGTAGTTTGTATATTTTTTATATTATTTTTAATTATTTTTATGCACTTTTAAGTAATTATATATATTTTTTAGCTGTTTTTAAGTAATTTTAAATAGTTTTAAAACTTTTATATTTTTTTTTAAGTAATTTTAAGTAGTTTTAAATAGTTTTAAAAAGTTTATATATTTTTTTAAATAGCTTTAAGTATTTTATATATATTATTAAGTATTTTTAAACAATTTTAAGTAATTATAAGTATTTTTATGTAGTTTTAAGTAATTTTTATATATTTTAAGCAGTTTTAAGACATTTTAGTAATCTTAAGCGTTTTTATGTAATTTTAAATAGTTTTAAGCAATTTTTAGCAGTTTAAATAATTTTAAATAATTTTAATTATTTACTATTTATTTTTATATATTTTTTAAGTATTTTTAACTTATTTTAAGTAATTTTAAGTTTTTTATATATATTTTTAAGTAATTTTAAGTAAGTTTAACTAATTTTAAGTAGTTTAAAATATTTTTATATATTTTAAAGTATTTTTATGTAATTTTAAGCATTATATATATTTTTTTAAGTAGTTTTATATAAGTTTAGCTTATTTTAAATAGTTTTAATTATTGTAAGTAATTTATATATATTTTATATATATTTTATATATATTTTTTATATATTTTTAAGTAGTTTTAATTTATTTTAAGCAAATATAAGTAGTTTTAAGTAATTTTAAACGTTTTGTATATATTTTTATATATTTTTATATATTTTTAAGTAGTTTAAATTTTTTTATATATATTTTTATATATTTTTATATAGTTTTAAGTATTTTAAAAAAAATTTTATATATTATATATATTTTTAAGTATTTTGTATAAACGTTTATATAGTTTTAACTAGTTTTAAGCAAATTTAAATAATTTATATAAGTTTAAATAATGTTAAGTAGCTTTTAGTAGTTTTAAATAGTTTTAATTATTTTATATATTTTTCAAAGTATTTTTTAGTATTTTTTAGTAGTTTTAATTATTTTATATATTTTTTAAAGTATTTTTTAGTATTTTTAAGTAGTTTTAATTATTTTATATATTTTTTAAAGTATTTTTTAGTATTTTTAAATAGTTTTAAATAATTTAAATAATTTTAAATAGTTTTATATATATATTTAGCTATTTTTAAGTAAGTTTAAGTAGTTTTAAATAATTTTAAGTAATTTAAGCTATTTTAAGTATTTTATATATATTTTTAAGTTTTTATAAGTAGTTTTAAGTAGTTTTAAACGTTTAGTATATATTTTTAAATATTTTTAAGTATTTTATATTTATTTTAAATAATTTTAAATAATTTTAAATAGTTTAAATAATTTTATATAGTTTTAAGTAACTTTAAGTAGTTTTAAGCGTTTTAAGTAATTTTAAGCTATTTTATATATATAAAACTTTAAGTACTTTTAAATTACTTTAAGTATTTTTAAGTATTTTTAAGTAACTTATATTTTTTTTAAAGTATTTTTAATTAAATTTAAGCAAATTTAAGTAGTTTTAAGCAGTTTGTATATATTTTAAAAAGTTTTAAATAGTTTTAAATATTTAATATAAATTTTTAAATATTTTTAAGTATTTTTAAGTATTTTTAATTAGTTTTAAGTATTTTTAAGTAACTTATATATATTTTTAAGTGTTTTTAAGTAAGTTTAAGCAGTTTTAATTAATTTTAACTTATTTTAAATAATTTTAAGCAATTTTATATATTTTTAAGTATTTTATAAATATTTTTAAGTAGTTTTTTATAGTTATATATAGTTTTATATAGTTTTAAGTTTTTAGTATACATATTTAAGTATTTCTAAATAGTTTAAAGTAGTTTTAAATAGTTTTAAGTAACTTTAAGTAGTTTGTATATATTTTTAAATATTTTAAAGTAGTTTTAAGTAGCTTTAAGTATTTTAATTATTTTATATATATTATTAAATATTTTTATAAAGCTTTAAGTAGTTTAATGTAGTTTTTAGTATTTTTATATATTTTTAAGTATTTTTATATACTTTAAAGTATTTTATATATATTTTTAAGTAGTTAAAAGTTATTTTAAGTTTTTTTTAGTATTTTTAAATAATATTAAGTAATATTAAGTTATTTTAAATATATTAAATATATTTTTAAGTAATTTAAAACATTTTTTAAATAAGTTTAAGCTATTATAAGTATTTTTAAGTAATTTTAAATAGTTTTAAATAATTTTAACTAGTTTTAAGTAGTTTTAAATATTTTATATATATTTTTTATATTTTTTTATTTATTTTTTATATTTGTTTAAGTAGTTTTAAATAGTTTTAAGTAACTTTAAGTAACTTTAAGTAATATTAAGTAATTTTTATTTTTTTTAAGTATTTTTATATAGTATTAAATAATTTTAAATAGCTTAAAATTATTTATATATTTTTTTAAATATTTTTAAGCAAGTTTAAGTAGTATTAAGTATTTTATATATATATTTAAGTACTTTTAAGTAGTTTTAAATTGCTTTAAGTAGTTTTAAGTATTTTAAGTAACTATAAGCTATTTTAAATAGTTTTAAGTAGCTTTAAATATTTTTTTTATATTTTTAAATAGTTTTAAGTATTTTTAAGTATTTTTAAATAAGTTTAAAAAGTTTTAAGTGTTTTGTATATATTTTTAAGTAATTTTAAGTACTTTTAAGTAATATTAAATAATTTTAAATAATTTTAAGTATTTTTAAATATTTTTATATAATTTTAAATAATTTTAAATATTTTATATATATTTTTAAGCTATTTTAAGCTGTTTTAAGTTATTTTATATAGTTTTAAATAGTTTAAGTATTTTTAAGTAGTTTTTAGTAAATTTAAATATTTTTTATATATTTAAAAATTCTTTAAGTAGTTTTTAATAGTTTAAGTAGTTTTTAATAGTTTAAGTAGTTTTTAATAGTTTAAGTAGTTTTTAATAGTTTAAGTAGTTTTAAGTAGTTTAAGTAGTTTTAAATACTTTGTATATATTTTAAAAATTTAAGTATTTTAAAATAACTTATATATATTTTTAAATATTTTTAAGTATTTTTACTTAATTTTAAGCATGTTATATAAATTTTTAAGTATTTTAAGTAGTTTTAAATAGTGTTAAGTAATTTTAAGTAATTTTAAGTAATTTAAAAAAAATTTAAGTTTTTTTTAATATTTTTAAATAGTTTAGCGTAATTTTAAGTATTATTAAGTAGTTTTAATTAATTTTAAATAGTTTTAAGTAGTTTTAAGTATTATATATATTTTTAAGTAGTTATAATTAGTTTTAAGTAGTTTTAACTATTTTTAAATTGTTTAAAGTATTTTATATATATTTTAAAATATTTTTACGTTATTTTAAGTAGTTTTAAGCAATTTTGAATAATTTTAATTATTTTAAGTATATTATATATAATTTTTAATAGCTTTAAGTTATTTAAATTATTTTTAAGTATTTTTTGTTTTTAAATAATTTATATATATTTTTAAAGTTTTTTAATTAATTTAATTAGTTTAATTAGTTTTAAGTTTTTTAAGTATTTTTAATTAGTTTAATTAGTTTTAAGTATTTTTTATATTTTTTAAAATGTTTTTAAATATTTTTAAATAGTTTTAATTAATTTTAAGCAAGTTAAATAGTTTTAAGTAATTTTAAGCTTTTTAAAAAAAAATTTAAATATTTTTAAATAATTTTAAGTATTTTAAACGTTTTGTATAAATTTTTAAGTATTTTTTATATAACTTTAATTAGTTTATAATAGTTTATATTTTTTTTAAAGTTATTTTAAGTATTTTATATATATTTTTAAATATTTTAAATAAAATTAAGCGTTTTATATATATTTTAAATAGTATTAAGCGTTTAGTATATATTTAAGTGTTTTATATATATTTTTATATAGTTTTAAATAGTTACAAGTAGTTAAAAGTAAATTAAACTAGTTTTAAGTATTTATATATTTTTAATTAATTTTAAAACATTATTAATATTTTATATATATTTTTAATTAATTTTAAAACGTTATTAATATTTTATATATATTTTTAAAATTTTAAATTACTTTTAAATAGTTTTAACTATTTTATATAGTTTTAAGTGTTTTAAATATTTTATATAAATTTATATAAAAAAAATTAATTATTTTTATACTAGTTTAAGTAGTTTTAAGTAGTTTTATATATTTAGTATATAGTTATAAGTAGTTTTAAGAAGTTTATATGTATTTTTAAGTATTTTAACTAGTTTTAGTAATTTTAAGCAATTTTAATTAATTTTAATTAGTTTGTAAATTTAATATATATTTTTAAGTAAATTTATATATTTTATATATATTTATTTATATTTTTAAATAATTCTTTATAGTTTTAAATAAATTTAAATAGTTTTAAGTATTTTATTTATATTTTTAAATATTTTTAAGTAGTTTTAAGTATTTTTATATATTTTTTTGTATTTTTAAATAGTTTATACATATTTTAAAGTACTTTTAACTAGTATTAAGTAGTTTTATATAATTAAGTAATTTTAAGTAATTTTAAATAGTTTTAAGTAGTTTAAGTAGTTTTAATTAATTTAAAGTAATTTTTTAATATTTTTAAGTATTTTTAAATATTTTAAATATTTTATAAATAGTTTTAAATAATTTTAAGTATATATTTTTTATTTTTTTATGTATTTTTAAGTAGTTTTAACTAATTTTAATTAATTTTAAGTAAATTAAGTAATTTTAAATATTTTTTAAATATTTTTATATTTTTTTATATATATTTTTATATAATTTAAAATAGTTTTAAGTATTTTATAAAAAGATTTAATTTTTTTAAGCTATTTAAAGTATTTTATATATATTTTTAGCTACTTTTAAGCTTTTTTAAGTAATTTTAAGTTTATTTATATATTTTTAAGTATTTTTAAGTAATTTTACGCAGTTTTAAGTATTTTTTTGTATTTTGTATATATTTTTAAATATTTTTATATAGTTTTAAATGCTTTATATATATTTTTATATAATTTTAAAAAGTTTTAAATAGTTTAAATACTTTTAAGTGTTTTATATATGTTTTATATAAATTTTTAATTAGTTTATATATATATTTAAGTAGTTTTAAATAGTTTTAATTACTTTTAATAGTTTTAAGTATTTTTAAATAGTTTTAAATATTTTTAAACATGTTTAAGCAGCTATAAATAATTAGTATATATTTTTAAATATTTGTAAGTAGTTATAAATAGTTTATATATATTTTTAAGTAGTTTTTAGCAAGTTTAAGTAGTATAAGTAATTTATATATATTTTAAAGTAGTTTTAAGTAGTTTTAAATATTTTAAGTAGTTTTAAATAGTTTTAAATAGTTTATTTATTTTTTTATATATTTTTAAGTATTTTTAATTAAGTATAAGTAATTTTAAGTAGTTTTTAGTATTTTATATATATTTTTAAAAAAAAAATATTATTTTTAAGTAAGTTTAAGTATTTTTATATAGTTTTAAGTACTTTTAACTATTTTTAAAAATTTAAGTAGTTTTAAGTAATTTTAAAACTTTTGTATATATTTTTAAGTAGTTTTAAGCGTTTTATATAATTTTATATAGTTTTAAATAGTTTTAACTATTTTTTAGTAGTTTATATATTTTTACGTAGTTTTAAATAGTTTTAACTACTTTTTAGTAGTTTATATAATTTTAAGTAACTTTAAGCTATTTTAAATAGTTTTAAATAAGTATTTAAATTATTTTATATAGTTTTAAATAGTTTGTATATATTTTTAAGTATTTTTTAATAAGTTTAAGCAAGTTTAATTAGTTTTAAGTTTTTAATATTTAAAGTAGCTTTAAGTATAATATATATTTATTTTTAAGTAATTTTAAATTGTTTTAAGTAATTTTAAGTATTTTTTAGTATTTTATATATATTTTTAAAGTTTTTTAAATATTTTTAATTAGTTTAATTAGTTTTATTTAATTTTAAGTAATTTTAAGTAGTTTTAAATAATTTAAAGTATTTTTTATATATTTTTAAGTATTTTAAAGTAGTTTTAGCTAGTTTTAAATAATTTTAATTAGCTTTAAGTATTTTATATATATTTTATATATTTTTAAGTATTTTATATATATTTTTATATAGTTTTAAGTAGTTTAAGTAATTTTAAACTATTTTAAGTAATTTAAAGTATTTTTTATATACTTTTTAAAAAATTTACGTAGTTTTAAATAGTTTTAATTAGTTTTAAGTAGTTTGTATTTATTTTTAAGCAGTTTTTAGTAATTTTAAGTAGTTTTAACTATTTTTAAATAGTTTTAAGTATTTTTATACTATTTTAAATATTTTTAAGTAGTTTTTAGCAATTTTAAATATTTTATATATATTAGTAAAGTATTTTTGTATAATTTTTAGTAGTTTTTAGTAGTTTTAAGTAGTTTTAAATAGTTTTAAATATTTTATATATATTTTAAATAATTTTTTAATTAATTTTAAAATATTTTAAGTACTTTTATATAATTTTAAGTATTTTTTATATATTTTTAAGTATTTTTAAATACTTTTAAAGCAAATTTAAAAAAATTTAAGTTATTTTAAGCTTTTTTTATATAAATTTAAGTAGTTTTAAAAGTATTATATATATTTTTAAGTATTTTTAAGCAATTTTAAATAGCTTTATACATTTTCAATAGTTTTATATAGTTTTAAGCAGTTTTTAGCATTATATATATATATTTAAACAATTTTAAGTAGCTTTTAATAGTTTATATATATTTTTTAAATATTTTATATATATTTTTAGCTATTTTTAAATATTTTAAGTAATTTTAAATATATTAAAAGTATATTTAACTATTTTTTAATATTTTTATATAGTTTTAAGCATTTAGTATATAATTTATATATATTTTAAAATAGTTTAAATAGTTTTAATAGTTTTAAGTATTTTTAAGTATTATTAAGTAATACTAAGTAGTTTTAAGCGTTTTATATATATTTTTAAGTATTTTTAAGTAATATTAAGTAGTTTTAAGCGTTTTATATATATTTTATATAAATTCTTTAAGTATTTTTATATAGTTTTAAGTAATTTTTAGCAGTTTTAAGTAATTTTTATATATTTTTATATATTATATATATATTTGTATATATTTTATACTAATTTTAAGTAGTATTAAGCAATTTTAAGTATTTTTAAATAATTTTAAATAATTTTTAATAGCTTTAAGTATTTTAAGTAGTTTTAATTAGTTTTAATTATTTTTAAGTAAGTTGTATAAATTTTTATAAATATTTTATATATATTTTATATATTTTTAAGCTAATTTAAATGTTTTTACAGTATTTTAACTTATTTTAAATATTTTAAAGTATTTTTAAGTACTTTTAAGTTATTTTAAGCTAGTTTAAGTATTTTTAAGTAAGTTTAAATAATTTTAATTTGTTTTTAGTAGTTTTTAGTAATTTTAAGTAATTTTTATATATTTTTAAGTATTTTTAAGTATTTTTAAATATTTTTAAATATGTTTAAATAGCTTTAAGTAGCTTTAAGTAAATTTTAGTAGCTTTAAGTAAATTTTAGTAGTTTTAAATAATTTAAAGTATTTTTAATTTTTTTTAAGTATTATTTATATATTTTTAAGTTTTTTTAAGTATTTTATATATATTTTATATATAGTTTTATATATTTTTTAGCTATTTTAACTATTTTTATATAGTTTTAAATATTTTAAATAGTGTTTAATAACTTTAAGTAATTTTTATATATTTTTATATAGTTTAAAGCTATTTTTAATAGTTTTAAATACTTTTAAATAATTTAAATAACTTTAAGTATTTTATATATATTTTTTAAGTATTTTTTAAGTATTTTTTTATAGCTTTAAGTAGTTTTAATTGTTTTATTTATAATTTTAAATATTTTAAGTAATTTTAAATAATTTTTAAATAATTTTTAGTAGTTTTAAGTAAGTTAACTAAATTTTAGTATTTTTAAGTATTTTATATATATTTTTAAGTAATTTTACATATTTTTAAATGTTTTTATATAGTTTTAAGTAGTTTTTAAATATTTTTAAATAGTTTTATATATTATATATATATATTTAAGTAGTTTTAAGTATTTTAAGCGTTTTATATATATTATTAAATATTATAAAGTATTTTTTAATATTTTTAATTAGCTTTAAATAATTTTAAGTAGTTTAAATATTTTTATATAGTTTTAAGTAATTTTAAATAATTTTATATATTTTGAAACTTTTTTAAGTATTTATAAGTAATATTTAGTATTTTTATGTAGTTTTATATAATTTATATATATTTTAAAATAGTTTAAATAGTTTTAATAGTTTTAAGTAGTTTAAATATATTTTTAAGTAATTTTAATTAGCTTATATATATATTTAATGTGTTTTAAGTATTTTTAACTAATTTTAAATAGTTTATATATATTTTTAAAAAAGTTTAAGTAATTTTAAGTATTTTATATATATTTTTTAATTGTTTTAAGCAAATTTTAATAGTTTATTATAGTTTTAAGCAACTATTTATAATTTAATTAGTTTTAAGTATTTTTTATATTTTGTTATATAATTTTATATATTTTTAAGTAGTTTTAAGTATTTTATATATATTTTTAGTTTTTTTTTGTTTTTTTTAGTAGTTTAAAGTAATTTTAAGTAATTTTATATAATTTTAAGTAATTTTATATAATCTTAAGTAATTTTATATAATTTTAAGTAATTTTTAAATGTTTTTAAATATTTTTTGTATTTTTTAAATATTTTTTATATTTTTTAAATATTTTTTAATAGTTTTTAGTAGTTTTAAGTATTTTTAAGTATTTTAAATATATTTTTAAGTATTTTTATACTGTTTTAATTAGTTTTAAGTTTTTTTAAATAATGTTTAGTAGTTTTAAATATTATATAGTTTTATTTAAATATTTTTAAGTATTTTTTGCTTTTTTTAAGTATTTTTAAGTATTTTATATATTTTTAAATATTTTTAACTATATTTATATAGTTTTAAGCGTTTTTAAATATTTTTAAGTATTTTAAGTATTTTTTAAGCGTTTTTAAATATTTTATATATTAGTAAAGTATTTTTATATATTTTATATTAAAAAATTATTTTTACGTATTTTTAAGTATTTTTAAGTAGTTTTAAATAATTATAAATATTTTTAAATATTTTTTATATTTTTTTAAGTATTTTTAAGTAGTTTTAAAAAAAATTATGTATTTTTTAATAGTTTTAAATAATTTTAATTAGTTTTAAGCAATTTATATATATTTTTAAGCATTTTTTAATTATTTTAAGTAACTATAAGTAGTTTTAATAAGTTTTAAGTAGTTTTAAATAATATTAATTATTTTTAATTAGTTTTAAGTAATTTTAAATAATATTAATTATTTTTAATTAGTTTTAAGTAGTTTTAAATATTTTTAGTAACTTTATATATATTTTTAAATATTTTTAAATATTTTTTATAATTTTAAGTACTTTATATATATTTTTAAATATTTTTTAGTAATTTTAACTAGTTTTAAAAAGTTTTAAGTAATTTATATATATATATTTTAGTGTTTTTAATTAGTTTTAAGTAGTTTTAAGTATTTTTAAATAGTTTAAAGTAGTTAAAAGTTATTTTAAGTAGTTTAAAATTATTTATATATTTTTTTAAGCTTTTTTAACTTTTTTAAAAAGTTTTAAGTAATTTTATATATTTAATATATAGTTTTAAGTTATTTTAAGTAGTTTTAAGCGTTTAATATAGTTTTAAGCAGTTTTAATTAGTTTTAAGTATTTTTAAGTAGTTTTAAATATTTTATATATTTTTTATATTAAATTTTATATACTTTTAAATATTTTTATATAGTTTTAAGTAGTTTTAATTAGTTTTAAATATTTTAAGTATTTTTTATATATATTTATATATTTTTAAATTTATTTTTGCGTAGTTTTAATTTATTTTAAGTATTTTATATATATTTTTAAGTATTTTTAAATAGTTTTAGATTTAAGTAATTTTAAATAATTTTAACTAATTTTAAGCAAATTTAAGTATTATATATATATTTTTAAGTATTTTTAAGTAATTTTAATTAGTTTTAAATACTTTTAATTAGTTTAAGTAGTTTTAAGCGTTTTGTATATATTTAAAATATTTTTACGTATTTTTACGCAATTTTAAATAGTTTTAAACATTTTTTTTATATTGCTAAATATTTTTTAATAGTTTTAAGTAGTTTAAGTAATTTATATATATTTTTATATTATTTTTAGCTATTTTTAAGTAAATTTAAATAATTTTAAATACTTTTAAATAGCTTTAAGTATTATATTTATATTTTTTAAAAGTTTTAAGTATTTTAAATTACTTTTAAATAGTTTTAATTATTTTTATATAGTTTTTTAACTTTTTTTAACTTTTTTTATATAGTTTTAAGTGTTTTAAATAATTTTTAATAGTTTTAACTAGTTTTAAATATTTTGTATAAATTTATATAAAAAAAAAATTATTTTTATACTAATTTAAGTAGTTTAAGTAGTTTTATATATTTAGTATATAGTTTTATATATTTAATATATAGTTAAGTAGTTTTAAGTAGTTTTATATATTTTATAGTATTTTAAGTATTTTAAGTATTTTAAGTAGTTTTAGTAATTTTATGTAATTTTAATTAATTTTAATTAGTTTGTAAATTTAATATATATTTTTAAGCATATTTAAGTATTTTATATATATTTAAATAGTTTTAAATATTTTATTTATATTTTAAATATTTTTAAGTAGTTTTAAGTATTTTTATATATTTTTAAGTTTTTATGCAATTTTAAGTGTTTTGTACATATTTTTAAGTATTTTATATAAAAGTTTATATAGTTTTAAGTAGTTTTAATTATTTTTAAGTAGTTTTAATTAGTTTTAAATAATTTTAAGCAGCTTTAAAATTTTTGTATATATTTTATATAAATTTTTAAAAGTTTTTACGTAGTTTTAAGTTATTTTAAGTATTTTATATTTATTTTTAAGTAGTATTAAGTAATTTATATATGTTTTTATATATTTTTATATAATTTTTAGCAAATTTAAGTAGTTTAAGTAGTTTTAAGTAATTTTTAAAATATTTTTAAGTAAGTTTAAGTAGTTTTAAGTAATTTTAAATAGTTTATATATATTTATAAATAATTACAAGTAGTTTTAAGTAGTTTTAAAAAATTTAAAGTAGTTTTAAGTAATTTTAAATAATTATAAGTTATTTATATATATTTTTATATAGCTTTAAGTATTTTTAAAGTAAGCTTAAGTAATTTTAAGTTTTTTATATAAAGTTTTAAGTAGTTTTAAATAATTTTAAATAGTTTTAAACAAATTTAAGTATTTTTAAGTAGTTTATATATTTTTTATCTATATTTTTAACTATTTTAAAAAAATTTAAGTAGTTTATATATATAAAACATTTTTTTTTAAGTATTTTTAAGTATTTTATATATAGTTTTTAAGTATTTTTATATAAGTTAAAGTATTTTTAAGTACTTTTAAACATTTTTAAGTAGTTTTAAATATTTTGTATAAAACTTTAACTAATTTAAACTAGTTTTAAATAGTTTTAAGTTATTTTTAATATTTTTAAGTAGCTTTTAATAATTTAAATAGTTTATATATATTTTTATATATTTTAAGTACTTTTTAATAATTTTAATTAATTTTAAATAGTTTTAAATAGTTTTAAGTGTTTTATATATATTTTAAGTATTTTTAAGTAATTTTACGTAGTTTTAATTATTTTTTATTATTTTTACGTAGTTTTAAATAACTTTAAGTAGTTTTATATATTTTTATGTATTTTTAAATTATTTTAAGTAGTTTTAAAAGTTTTATATAAATTTTTAAATAATTTTAAATTGTTTTTAGTAGTTTTAAATAATTTTAAGTAATTTTATATATATTTTTAAGTATTTTATATATATCTTTAAATGTTTTTAAGTAGTTTTAGTAATTTTAATAGTTTTAAATATTTTATTTATATTTAAATTATTTTTTAGTAGTTTTAAGCAAGTTTAAATAGTTTTAAAAGTTTTAAACAGCTTTAAGTATTTTATATATATTTGTTTTATTTTTTTAAGTAGCTTTAAATATTTTTATATATTTTTAAGTATTTAGTATATATTTTTAAGTAATTTTATATATTTTTATTAAGTTTAAAATAGTTTTCTGTAGTTTTAAGTAGTTTTAAATAATTTTAACTAATTTATTTTTATTTTTAAGTAGTTTTAAATATTTTTAAATATTTTTAAGTATATTTACGTAATATTAAGTAATTTTAAGTATTTTATATATATATATTAGTATTTTTATATACTTTTACGTAGTTTTAAATAGTTTAAAACTATTTTAATTATTTTTAATTAGCTTTAATTATTTTATATTTGCTTTTAAGTAGTTTTAAGCATGTTTAAGCTATTTTAAGTATTTTTTATATAGTTTAAGTAATTTTAAGTAATTTATATATATTTTTAAATAGTTTTAAGTAGTTTTAAATAGTTTTAAACTATTTAAACTATTTTTATATAATTTTAACTATTTTTAATATATATTTATATATTTTTTATATGTTTTTATATAGTTTTAAGTATTTTTAATTATTTTATATATTTGTAAAAGTATTTTATATATATTTTTTAGTGTTTTTAAATATTTTTTAAGTAATTTTAAGTAGTTTTAAGCAGTTTTAAGTATTTTACATATATTATTTAGTATTTTTAAATATTTTAACATACTTTTAAGTTGTTTAAAATTATTTATATATATTTTTAAGTGTTTTTACGTTTTTTTACTTAGTTTTAAATAGTTTTAAATATTATTAAATATTTATATGTAGTTTTAATTTATTTTAAGCTTTTTTAATATATTTTTTAATATTTTTAAGTAGTTTCAAAATACTTTAAGTATTTTTTAATATTTTTAAGTAGTTTTAAAATACTTTAAGTATTTTTTAATAGTTTTAAATAGTTTTAAATAGTTTTAAATAGTTTTTATAAGTTTTAATAGTTTTATATAATTTTAAGTATTTTTTATATATTTTTAAGTATTTTTATATATTTTTAAATAGCTTTAAATAGTTTTAAGTAACTTTAATTATTTTATATATATTTTTTAGTATTTTTATATAATTATAATTAATTTTATATAGTTTTAAGCATTTTTTATATATTTTTGTATAGTTTTAAATATTTTTAAGTAGCTTTAAATAGTTTTAAATATTTTATATAGATTTTTACGTATTTTACGTAGTTTGTATATATAATCTTTTTAAGTATTTTTAAGCAAATTTAAGTACTTTTAAATATAATGTATTTAATTTTAAGTATTTTTAAGTATTTTTATATAGTTTTAAATAGTTTTAAATATTACTAAGTTATTTTAAGTAGTTTTAAATAATTTTAAATAATTTATATATATTTTTAAATATAGTAAAGTATTTTTAAGTAGTTTTAATTATTTTTAAGTTATTTTAAGTTATTTTATATAATATTAAGTTTTTTTTATATATTTTTAAAAAGCTTTAAGTAGTTTTAAGTAGTTTAAGTTAATTTAAATAATTTAAAGTAATTTTAAGTAGTTTTAAATATATTATATATATTTTAAATAATTTTTAACAAATTTAAGTAATTTATATATATATTTTTATGTATTTTTAAATAAGTGTAAGTAGTTTTAAAATTTTTTAAGTAGTTTTGCATAATTTTAAGTAGTTTTAAATAAATTTAAAACTTTTAATTATTTTATATATATTTTTAAATATTTTTAAGCTGTTTTTAGTAGTTTTAAACTATTTTAAGTAGCTATAAATATTTTATATATATTTTTAAATACTTTTAAGTATTTTTATGTAATTTTAAATTGTTTTTAATAATTTTAAGTAGTTTTAAGTAGTTTTTAGTAGTTTTGCGTTTTTTTAAGTGTTTTATATATATTTTTAAGTAGTTTTAAATAGCTTGTAATAAGTTTAATTAATTTTAACTAATTTTAAATAATTTTAAGTATTTTATATTTACTTAATTTAGTAGTGTTTTAATATTTTACAATTATAAAAGTATATACTAATTTTATAATTTATATTATTGTGTTAATAATTTAGTTTTATATCTAATTTTACTTTTCTAAACTTATTTTATTGTTTGTTAATTTTTTGCTAATTATTTTTTACTTTTTATTTAGTTTCTATATAGCGTGTAATTTTTTATAGTATTAATTTATTATATTATTTGTAATTATTTTATTTGCATAGTAATTTAATTTTTATTTTTATATTATTTTATTGTTATTTAGTTATTATAAAATTCTACTTGAAATTTACTTAAATATTGTTCTATATAAAATATACTAGTATATAATGTCGTTTGCGTAGCACATGCTAATATATATTAACATATTTTAAATATTTTAATATTTATTTTATTTTTTAATTAGTATTTAAATAAATTTTTTAAAACTGCTTTTTATTATTTGTTAATTTATTTGCTAGGTATTTTTTAATTTTTATTTGATTTGTATATAGTGTGTAATTTTGTCTATAGTATTAATTTATTACTTTATTTCTAACTATTTTATTTATTTATTTATTTAGTTTTTAATTTTATTAATTTTAATTAATTTCAATTTAAGTGTTAAATAATTAAATAAGTATTACACTATATAAAATATATTAATTTTTGTAAAATTTGCGTAGCACATTTTATAGAGTATTAAAATATAAAATACACTTTAATAGTATTTTTAATAAATTTTTAATTTTTTATATAAATTTTTTTTAAAACTATTTTATTATTTATTAATTTATCTGCTAATCTTTATATAATTTTTATTAGTTTTGTATATAGCGTATAATTAGCTTAATAGTATTAATTTATTATATTATTTTTAATTATTTTACTTATCGAATAATTTAGTTTTTAATTTTTAAACTATTTTATTAATAATTTAATTATTATGTTATATTACACTATAAAATATATTAATATGTACAAAATGTGCGTAGCACATTTTAAAGTATATTAACACATTTAATATAGTAAAATGTTATTTTTAATTAATTTACTTTTATTTAAAATTTGTATTTAATTGTATATTAAACTATTTTATTATTTATTAAGTTATTTAGTAATTTTTATTCAACTTTTATTTTTTTCGTATATAGCGCGTAATTACGTTTATAGTATTAATTTATTATATTATTTTTAGCTATTTTATTTACGTAGTAATTTAATTTTTAATTTTATTAATTTAATTTAATTTTTAAATAATTAGTAAAATATTATACTATATTAAATATACTAATATTTATAGAATGTGCGTAGCACATTTAAGTATATATTCAAATATGTAATACACTTTAATATTATTTTAATTAATTAACTTAATTAATTTTTTTATTTAATTTTATAAAACTATTTTATTATTTATAAATTTATTTAGTAATTTTTATTTAACTTTTATTACTTTCGTATATAGCGTGTATTTTTATTTATCGTAATTACTTACTATATCGTTATTAACTATTTGCGTTATTTAATAATTTAGCAGTTAATTTTTATTATTTTTATATTACTTTTGAAATATTTTAAAAATATTATACTATATTAAATATACTAATATTTATAAAATGTGCGTAGCACATTTAATACAGTATTAAAATATCTAATATACTTTAATGTTTATTGTTAAATAATTTTTAATATTTTAATATAATAATTACTTTTTAAATAAGTACTAATTAATTTTGACTTTTTATTTAGTTTCTATATAGCGTGTAAATACTTTTATAGTATTAATTTGTTATATTATTTTTAACTAGTTTATTTACGTCGTAATTTAATTTTTAATTGTATTAATTTAATTTAATTGCCAAACAATTAATAAATATTATACTATATTAAATATACTAACACACATAATATAGGTAGCATATTGTTTTTATTAAAATATTTAATACACTATAATATTATTTTAATTATGTAACTTAATATTATTTTTTATTTAATATTATTAAACTATTTTATTATTTATCAATTCATTGGCTAATTATTTTTAGCTTTTTTTCGTTACTCTACATACTATTTAATCTTAGTCATCATATTTATTTATTATATCTTTTATAACTATTTTATTTACGCAAGTATTTAATTTTTAATTTTTGTATTATTTTATTAGTTATTTAATTATTATGCAATTATACTTGACTATTAACTATATTAAATATACTAGTATATACAAGCATTTGCGTAGAACATGTATTTATATATTAATATTTTTAATATAATTTAACATTTAATATTATTCTTAAATAGTATTTAAATTAAGTTTTTTTTTTAATTAATCTTTATTATTTAAAACTATTTTATCTTGTATTAATTTATTTGCTACGTATTTCTTAATTTTTATTTATTTTCTATATAGCTTGTAATTTTGTCTACTGTATAAATTTACTAGATTATTTTTAACTAGTTTATTTAAATAGTAGTTTAATTTTAATTTCTTTTAATATAATTGCTAAATAATTAATAAATATTATTTTATGTTAAATATACTAGTATTTGTATAATTTGCGTAGTACATTTTATAGTATATTACTATAATTAATGTAATAAAATACTATTTGAATTAATTTAGTTTTATTTTATTTTTTATTTAATTTAAAGTTAACTTATTTTATTATTTATTAATTTTTATACTAATTATTATTTAGTTTTTATTTACTCTCTGCATAGAGATCTATATACTCTAGCGCAATTATTTATTATATTATTTTTAATTATTTTAATTATCACGTAATTTAGAATTTAATAATTTAGCATTTAATAATTTAGTTTTTAGTATTTATATTATTTTATTGTTTTTAATTATTACTTAATATTACATATATTAAATATGCTAATATTTATAAAATGTGCGTAGCACATTTTAAGTATATTAAAAAATTTAATACACATTAATATTATTTTAATTATTTAACTTAATATTATTTTTTATTTAATTTTATTAAACTATTTTATTATTTATTAATTTAGCTGCTAATTATTTTGACAATTTTTTCAAAACTCTATATAGTGTTTAATCTTATATATTGTAATTGTTTACTAATTTATCTTTAACTAATTTATTTAAATAGTAATTTAACTTTTAATTTTATTAATTTAATTTAATTATTAAGTAAATAATATATTATAATATATCAAATATACTAATCTATAAAATGCGTAGCATTTTATAGTATATTAAAATATTTAACATAATAAAATATTATTGTTTAATTAATTTACTTTATTTTTATTTTTTATCTTATTTTTATTTTTTAATTAATTTTATTTAAAACTAGGTAATTATTTATTAATTTATCTGCTAATTTTTATTTAGTTTTTACTTTACCACTATATAGAATCTAACTATATTTATTGTAATTATTTAGTAGAATATTTTTAACTATTTTAGTTATTAAATAATTTAGTTTTTAATTTTTATTAATTTAATTGTTAAATATTAATTAAATAGTATAATATGTTAAATATACTTATAGTTATAAAATGTGCGTAGTACATTTTATTTATTAATAATATATTTAACATAATAAAATATTACTGTGTAATTAATTTATTTTTATTTTTATTAGTTTTTTTAATTTTTATTTTTATATTTAATTTCTTTTTAAACTATTTTATTGCTTATTATTTTATCTGGTAATTATTATATGTTTTTTACTGATTTTCTATATACTAACAAATTTATTTTCTCGTACTAATTTATTATATTATTTTTAACTATGTTATTTACTAAATAAATTAATCTTTAATTCTTAGATTATTATATTCTTTTTAATTATTATGTAATTATACATAAATCTTAACTATATTAAATATACTAATATTTAGAAAATCTGCGTAGCATATTTTACTATATATTAAAATATTTACTATACTTTAATATTATTTTTAATTATTTTTTAACATTTTAAAATAACATTATTTTAAATTTTTAATATAATATTACATTTTAATTTAGTAATGTTTTAATATGTACACTATGTTAGTATTTTATACTATATTAGTAGTTTATAATAAATCTGTTTTTTGTATTGTTTTTTAATTAATATTCTTTTATTTAATTTTTATTAAATTTCTCTTAACTATTTTATTATTTATTAAATTACTTGCTAGTTTTTATTTAGTTTTTATTTAATTTCTATATAAAGTGTAATGTTTCTAATAGTATTAATATATTAGATTATTATTAACTATTTAATTTACGTAGTAATTTAGTTTTTAATTTTTATTAATTTTTATTAATTTTAATTTAAGCGTTAAATAATTAATAAATATTTTACTATATTATATATACTAATATTTACAATATGCGTAGCATATTGTATTTTATTAAAATACTTAACATAATTTAATATTTGTTAATAATTAATTTTTGACTAACATTTACTGTAATATTATTTTAAATTACTTTTTATTGTTTTTTAATTTATCTGCTAATTTTTATTTAGTTTTTATTTAGTTGATGTATAGCGTGTAATTTCGTTTATATTATTATTATGTTATATTATTTTTATCTATTTTATTTAATTAAGAATTTAATTTTTAATTTTATATTATTACATTGTGTTATAATTATTATGTAATTATACTTAAATATTAACTATATTAAATATACTAATATTTACAAAATGTGCGTAGCACATTTTATAGTATATTACAATATTTCATGTAATAAAATACTATTTTAATTAATTTTTAATTTTAATGTAATATATTTTTATTTTTTTAAACTATTTTATTATTTATTAATTTAAGTACTAATTATTCTTTAGTTTTTTTCCAAATTCTATATAGCGTGTAAATTCTTTTATAGTATTAATTTGTTACAATATTTTTAAGTATTTTATTTACGTAGAAATTTAATTTATTAGTTTTAGTATTTTAATTTAATTGTTAATTAATTGATAAATATTCTACTATATTTAATATACTTATATTTGTAAAATGTGCGTAGCACGTTTAAGTATATATTAAATTATTTAATATATTTTAATATTATTTTTAATTAAATTTTAACAATTTAATATAATATTATTTTTAATTATTTTTATTTTTTAATATACTATACAATTCTACTTAATTTAGCAAAGTTTTAATATTTTATATTATTTTAGTAGTATAGAATAATTTAGTATTTATATTATTGTTTAATTAATTTACTTTGTTTTTATTTTTTATCTTATTTTTATTTTCCTGATTAATTTTATTTAAAACTACTTTATTGTTTATTAATTTATTTGCTAAGTATTTTTTAGTTTTTATTTAATTTCTATATAGCGTGTAATTTTGTTTGTAGTATTAATTTACTAGATTATTTATAAATATTTTAGATAGTTAGTAATTTAATTTTAATTTTAATAATTTTATTTAATTGTTAAGTAAATAAATATTATACTACATTAAATATACTAATATTTACAAAATGTGCAAAGCACATTCTATAGTATATTGAAATATTTAATATACTTTATTATTTATTTTTAAATTTAACTAACATTTAATATAATATTATTTTAATTACTGTTGTATTGTTTATTAATTTATATAGTAATTTTTATTTAATTTTAAGTATTTTTTATATAGAGTTTAATTATTTCTACTGTATTAATTTATTAGATTTTTTTTAACTATTTTAGTTATCGAGTAATTTAGCATTTAACTTTTTATTATTTAATTGTTATTTAATTACAATGTAATTATTGCGTAATATTACACTATATTAAATATACTAACATTTACAATATGCGTAGCATATTGTATTTATTACAATATTTAATATAATAAAATGTTATTTTAATTAATTTAGTTTTATTAAAAAAAAAAAGTTAATTTTAATAAACTATTTTATTATTTATTAATTTATTTGGTAATTTTTATTTAATTTTTATTTACTTCTTATATCGAGTTTAATCTGTTCTACTGTATTTATTTGTTACATTATTTATAACTATTTTAATTATTAATTAATTTAGATTTTAATTTTATTATTATTTTATTGTTAAATAATTAATAATATATTATAATATATCAAATATACTAATATATAAAATGTTACGTATTTTATAGTATATTAAAATATTTAATGTAATAAAATATTATTTTAATAAATTAAGTTATATTTAAAAAAGAATTAATTAATTTTTATTAAACTATTTTATCATTTATTAATTTACTAGCTAATATTTATTTAGTTTTTTTCAAAATTTTACATAGCGTTTAATCTTAGTTATAATTTTTAGTTATTACATTATTTTTTACTATTTTCGTTATTAATTAATCTAGTTTTTAATTTTTTATTATTTTGTTGTTAAATAATTAATAAATATTACTCTATATTAAATATACTAATATATAAAATGTGCGTAGCATATTTTATGCAGTATTAAAGTATTTAATATATTTTAATATTTAATTTAATTAACTTTTAACAATTTAATATATATTATATTTTAATTAATTTTTGATTTTTAATATACTATATACTTTTTATTAATTTAGCAGTGTTTTGATATTTATACTATTTTAGTAGTTTATACTATATTAGTAGTTTATAATAAATTTGTCTTTTTTATTATTTTTTAACAATTTTGTTTTATTTAGTTTTTCTTAATTTTTTTTAACTATTTTATTGTTTATTAACTTATTTGCTAATTTTTACTTAGTTTTTATTTCGCCTATATATAGAGTGTAATATCTTTTATTATATTAATATATTATATTATTTTTATCTATTTTATTTACGTAGTAATTTAATTTTTAATTTTAGTAGTTACTTAATTATTATGTAATTATACTTGAATATTACTTAAATATAGTAAAAAATACTAGTGTATACAAGCATGTGCGTAGCACCTGCTACTATATTTTAATATATTTAATATAATTTAATATTTTATTTTATTTTTTAATTAACATTTAAATTAATCTTTTTTTATTAATTTTTATTTTTTAAATTACTTTTTATTTATTTTTAAATTATTTGCTAATTTTTAGTTAGTTTTTATTTAATTTCTGTATAGAGTTTAATATATCTTATTATATTAATATATTACTTTTAACTATTTTATTTACGTAGTAATTTAACATTTTATTAATTGCCTAATTATTGCTTATTTAGTTATTATGTAATTATACTTAATATTATACTATATTAAATATACTAATATATAAAATGTGCGTAGCACATTTTAATAAATATTAAAATATTTAATACACTTTAATATTATTTAATTAATTTATTATTTATTTTTAATTAAATTTTCATAATTTAAAATAATATTATATGTTAATAAATTCTAAATCTTTTAACATACTATATAATTTTACTAAATTTAGCAGTGTTTTAACATTTTGTATTATTTTAATAGTTTATAACAATTTTATAATCTATATTATTTTTTAATAAATTATTTTTTAATTTTAATTTTTTATTATTTAAAACTATTTTATTATGTATCAAATAATTTGCTAGATATTCTGTACGTTTTATTTAATCGCTATATAGCGTGTAATTTATTTTATCTTATTAATTTACTATATTATTTTTAAATATTTTATTTACTGTGTAATTTTAATTTTAATTTTTATTATTTAATTGTTATTTAATTATACTGTAATTATTACTTAATATTACATTATATTAAATATACTAATATTTATAAAATGTGCGTAGCACATTTTAAAGTATATTAACATATTTAATGTAATAAAATATTATTTTAATTAATTTAGTTTATTTTTTCTTATTAATTTTAGTTTAAACTATTTAAATACTTAGTAATTCACCTGCTAATTTTAATTTAGTTTTTATTTAGCCTTTACATAGAGTTTAATTTATATAACTTTATTTATTTATTATATTATTCTTATCTATTTTACTTATTTAATAATTTAGCATTTAATTTTTAATTTTTATTTAATTTTATTAAACTATTTTATTATTTATTAATTCAAGTACTAATTATTATTTAGCTTTTTTTAAAACTATATATAGAACTTATATATATCTATCGTAATTATTTATTAGATTATTTATAACTATTTTAGCTATTTAATAATTTCGCATTTAATCTTTTGTTGTTTTATCGTTATTTAAATATTATTTAAATGTTAAAAGAATATTATTCTACATTAAATATACTAATATTTACAAAATGCGCGTAGCACATTTTAAGTATATTAAAATATTTAATGTAATAAAATATTATTTTAATTAATTAATATTATTTTATTTTTAATTAATTTATTTTTATTTTTTTATTTAAAATATTTTACTATTTATTAATTCTGCGGCTAATTTTTAGTTATTTCTTTTTAAGCCTCTATATAGCGTTTAATATACTCTAGTGTTATTATTTATTAGATTATTTATAACTATTTTTGTTATAGAAGTATTTAGTTTTGAATTTTTATTAATTTTTACATATTAAAGAAATATTATTCTATATTAAATATACTAATATATATATAATGTGCGTAGCACATTTTAACTATATTAAAATATTTAATATACTATAATAGTATTTTTAATTAATTTTTAATATTTTAAAATAACATTACTTTTAATTTTTAATATATTATAACATTTTAATTAACTTTTAATTAATTAATATAATATATAGTTTTAAATAATTTTTTACTATTTACTATTTTATAATACATTAGTAGTTTATTGTAATTTTACAATTTATATTATTTTTAAATTTGTTTAATTTTAATTTGTAATTGTTTAAAACTATTTTATTATGTATTACTTTATTTGTGAAGTATTTTTTAATTTTAATTCAATTTCTATATAGCTTGTAATTTTCTTTACTATATTAATTTATTATACTATTTTTAACTATTTTAATTATCGAATAATTTAGCTTTTAATATTTTTTAATTTAATTTAATTGTTAAATCTTGATAAAATATTAACAAAAAATTATACTATATTAAATATACTAATATATACAATATATGCGTAGCATATATTATACAGTATTAAAATATCTAATATAATTTAATATTTATTTTTAATTAATTATTATAATTTTAATATAATATTATTTTTAATTAATTTTTAATTATAATATACTATATACTTTTTATTAATTTACTAGTGCTTTAATATTTTATACTATTTTAGTAGTTTAGACAAATTTTGTAGTTTATATTACCGTTAAATAAAAAAAACATAAATTTTATTTTTACTTAACTTTTAAAAACTATTTTATTATGTATTAATTTATCTGCTAATTTTTAATTAGTTTTTATTCAGTTACTATATAGAATTTAATATATTCTAGCGCAATTATTTATTATATTATATTTAACTATTTTGGTTATTAAGTTATTTTGTTTTTAATTTATTAACTTAATTTTTATATTAATTTTAATTTATTAAACTATTTTATTACTTATTAATTCACCTGCTAATTATTCTAAGATTATTTTTAAAACTCCATATAGTGTTTAATCTTAGTTATAATATTTATTTATTACATTATTTATAACTATTTTATTTACTTAATAATTTTGCATTTAATTTTTATTATTTTTAAATTAATTTTTAAATATTTTAAATATATTATACTATATTAAATATAGTAATATTTATAAAATGTGCGTAGCTCATTTTAAGTATATTAAAATATTTAATACATTTTAATATTTTTAATTAATTTTTAACTAACATTTTAATATAATATTACTTTTAATTATTTTTGATTTTATTATATTATATACTTCTTATTAATTTAGCAGTGTTTTAATATTGACACTATTTAAGTAGTTTATACTATAGTAGTATTCTATAATAAATTTGTTTTTTATACTATTTTTAAATAAATTACTTTTTTTATATAATTACTTTTACTTATTTTATTGTTTATTAATTTATCTAGTAATTTTTATTAAATTTTTATTTATTTACTATAAACTTGTATATTTCTTTTGTTGTATTTATTTATTGTATTATTTATAAATATTTTAGTTATTTTATAATTTAACATTTAACTTTTTATTATTTTATTATTTATTTAACTATAATGGAATTATTATTTAATATTACACTATATAAAAAATACTAGTAGATACAAGCAGGTGTGTAGCACATGCTAATATTTATTAATATATTTAGTATAATTTAATATTTCTTTTATTTTTAACTAACATTTAATATAGATTTCTTTTAACTAATTAATATACTATATAATTTTTATTAATTTAGTAGTGTTTTATTATTTATCTTTTTTTAGTAGTTTATACTATATTAGTAATTTACAATAAATTAATTCTTTATACTATTTTTTAATAAATTTACTTTATTTAATTTTTATTAAACTTTATTCAAACTATTTTATTGTTTATTAATTTGCTTGATAGTTTTTATTTGGTTTTTATTTCGCTTATATATAGCTTGTAAATCTATCTACCGTAATTATTTATTATATTGTTTTTAACTATTTTAGTTATTAATTAATTTAGTTTTTAATTTTTATATTATTGTATTGTTATTTAATTATTACTTAAATAGTATACTATATTAAATATACTAATTTATACAAGCGTGTGCGTAGCAGATGCTATAATATATTAAAATATTTAATATACTTTAATACTTAATTCTAATTATATTTTAATATTTTAACATAATATAACTTTTTAATTAATTCTGTATTGTTTTTTAATTTATTTGGTAATTTTTATACAATTTTTATTTTACTTTTATATAGAGTTTAATCTTAGGTATTATATTTATTTATTACATTATTTTTACGTATTATACTTATCGAGTAATTTAGCATTAAATAATTTAGCATTTAATAATTTAGTATTTAGTAACTTAGCAGTTAATTCTTTATTATTGTACTGTTAAATAATTAATATATATTTTCCAATATTATATATACTAATATTTACAATATGCGTAGCATATTGTATCTTATTACAATATTTAATACAATAAAATATTATTTTTAATTAAATTAGTTTTTTTATTTTTTATTTAATTTTATTAAACTATTTTATTATGTATTAATTTATCTGCTAATTTTTATTTAATTGTTATTCAGCTTCTATATACATTTTAATTTCTTATATCGTATTTATTTATTGTATTTGTTTTAACTATTTGAGTTATTTAATAATTTAATTTTTACTTTTTATTATTTTTAAATTAATTTTTAAATATTTTAAAAATATTATACTATATTAAATATTATTTTAATTAATTTAGTTTTTTTTTTCTTTATTTTTTTTAAACTATTTTATTGCGTATTAATTTATCTGGTACTTATTATTTAGTTTTTGTTAAGTTTCTATATAGCGTGTAATTTCTTTTATCGTAATTATTTATTACATTACTTTTAACTATTTTACTTATTTAATAATTTAGCATTTAGTTTTTTTTATTTTATTGCTATTTAATTATACTGTAAGTATTACTTAATATTACACTATATTAAATATAATAATACGCATATTGTATTTTATATTTATCTTTAATATACTTTAATATTATTTTAATTAATTTAGTTTTTTTATTTTTAATTAATTTCTTTTATTTTTTTATTTAAACGATTTATTACTTATTAATTTATCTGTTAATTTATATTTAATTTTTATTTTACCTCTGAATAGCATATAAGTTTATTTATTGTAATTATTTAGTAGATTAGTTTTAACTATCTTAGTTATTAAGTAATTTGTTTTTAATTTATTAACTTAATTTAAATTTTTTATTTAATTTAATTTAAACTACTTTATTATTTATTAATTCAAGTACTGAATTTTATTTAGTTTTTTTTAAAACTTTATATATCGTTAAACTTTATTTATCGTATTTATTTGTTATGTTATTTTTAATTGTTTTAGTTATTGAAATTCTTAATTTTTAATTTTAGCTTAATTGTTAAATAATAAAATATTACATTATATTGAATATACTAATTTATAAAATATGCGTAGCACATTTTAAATATATTCAAATATTTAATACAGTATAATATTATTTAATTAATTTACTTTTTTTATTTTTAATTAATTTATTTTTATTCAAACTATTTAATTATTTATTAATTCATCTACTAAACCTTAATTAAATTTTATTTCATTTCTATATAGTGTGTAATCTTGTTTCTGGTATTAATTTAGTAGATTATTTATAACTATTTTATTTAGTGTGTAATTTAGTTTTCAATTTTTTATTATTTTATTATTTTTTCGTTATAACTAAATATTACACTATATTAAATATACTAATATTTATAAAATGTGCGTAGCACATTTTCAGTATATTAAAATCTTTAATACACTTTAATATTATTTGACTAATTAAGTTTTTTTATTTTTAATTAATTTAGTTTTTTTTATTTTATTTAATTTTTTTAACTATTTGTTATTTATTAATTAATCCGCTAATTAAGTTAGACTTCTTTTGAAACTCTGTATACCATCTAATCTTAGTTATCACATTTATTTATTACATTATTTATAACTATTTTATTTACTTCGCAATTAAACATTTAATTTCTTATTGTTTTATTGTTTTTTAGTTATTATTTAATTATTACTTAATATTACACTATATTATATATACTAATATATAAAATGTCTGTAGCACATTTTAAGTATATTAAAATATTTAATAGTCTTTAATATTATTTAATTAATTAGTTTTTATTTTAATTAATTTATTTTTATTTTTTATTTAAACTATTTAATTAATTATTAATTCAGCGGCTAACTTTTAGTTAGTTTTTTGTAAGCCTCTATATAGCGTTTAATATACTCTAGTGTTATTATTTATTAGATTATTTATAACTATTTTAGATACTTAGTAATTTAGTTTTTAATTTTTTGTTATTTTATCGTTAGTTAGTTATTTTGTAATTATACTTAATATTACACTATATTATATATACTAATATATAATATGCGAAGCATATTGTATTTATTACTATATTTAACAAACTTTAATATTATTTAATTAATTCTTTTTAATTTTTTTTTAATTTATTTAAACTATTTATTACTTATTAATTCAGCGGCTAATTATTATTACATTTTTTCTAAAGCTCTATATAGCGTTTAACTATATTTATCATACTTATTTAGTAAATGTCTTTATCTATTTTATTTACGTCGCAATTTAACATTTAATTTTTATATTATTATATTGTTTTTTAATTATTACTTAATATTACACTATATTAAATATACTAATATATAATATGCGTAGCATATTGTATTTGTTAAAATATTTAATATAATAAAATATTATTTTTAATTTCTTTAGTTTTATTTTATTGTTAATTAATTTTATTAAACTTTTTTATTATTTATTAATTCAAGTACTAACTATTAGTTAGTTTTTTTTAAACCTTTATATAGCCTTTAATCTTAGTTAATATATTAATTTATTATATTAGTTTTAACTATTTTATTTAATAAGTAATTTGTTTTTAATTTATTAACTTAATTTTAATTTTAATTTCAATCTTTTAATCTATTTTATTCTTATTAATTTACCTGCTAATTTTTAATTAATTTTTATTCAGTTACTATATAGTGTTGAACTTTATTTATCGTAATGATTTAGTAGATTATTTATAACTGTTTTATTTACGTAGTAATTTAGTATTTATTTTTTTTTAATTTTATTGCTATTTAATTAATAAACACTATTATATATTAAATATACTAATATAATATGCGAAGCATATTATATTTATTACTATATATAATATATTTTAATATTATTTAATTAATTAATTTTTTTTTAATTAATTAATTTTTTTTTATTTAAAACGTTTAATTACTTATTAATTCAGCGGCTAGTTATTTTTACATTTTTTGCAAAACTCTATATAGCGTTAAAGTCTATTTATTATAATTATTTAGTAGATTACTTTTAACTATTTTATTTACGTCGCAATTTAATATTTATTTTTTTATTATTTTATTGTTATTTAATTATAGTAGAAGTATTGCGTAATTTGTACTTAATATTCTAGTATATTAAATATCCTAATATTTGGAAAATGTGCGTAGCATATTTTATATATTATTAAAATATTTAATCTAACAAAATATTATTTTTAATTATTGTTAATTAATTTTAATTAAGTTAGTAAAATTATTTAATTTTATTCAAACTATTTTATTATTTATTAATTCAGGTACTAAATATTAATTAGTTTTTTTTAAACCTCTATATAGGGCTTATCTCTATTTATCGTAATTATTTATTATACTATTTATAACTATTTTATTTAAGTAGTAATCTAATTTTTAATTTAATTAACTTTATTTTAATTTAATTTAACTTTTAAATAATTAATAAATATTAATCTATATTAAATATACTAATATAATATGCGTAGCATATTATATTTCTTACTATATATAATATACTTTAATATTATTTAATTATTTTCTTTTTTATTAATTTAATATTTAATTTTATTTAACTATTTAATTTAATATTAATTAATCCGCTAATTTTCATTTAATTTTTATTTAACTATTATATAGAGTTTAAACTAGTGTATCGTAATTATTTAATAGATTATTTTTATCTATTTTAGTTATCGAATAATTTAGTTTTTAATTTTTTGTTGTTTAATTGCTTATTTAATTATTATTTAAATATTAAAATAGTATTATTCTATATTAAATTTACCAATATTTACAATATGCGTAGCATATTGTATTTTATTAAAATATTTAATATATCAAAATATTATTTTTAACTAATTTAATATTTATTTTTATTTTTATTAATTTAATATAATTTTTTTATTTAACTATTTAATTAATTATTAATTTATCTGATATTTTTTTCGGATATTTATTAAAACTCTATATATAGTTTAATCTATGTTATTATATTTATTTTTTATATTATTTTTAACTTTTTTAGTTACTGAAATATTAAGTTTTTAACTTTTATAAATTTTATTTAATTGTTAAACATTAAATAAATATTATACTACATTAAATATTTTATTGTATATAATATGCGTAGCATATTATATTTGTTTAAAAATTTAATTAATTAAAATAATATTTTAATTAATTAACTTTTTTTATTTTTAATTAAATCTTTTTTATTTTAATTATATTAAACTGTTTTATTATTTATTAATTCAAGTACTAATTATTATTTAGTTTTTTTCAAAGCTCTATATAGAACTTAACTATATGTATCGGAATTATTTATTATATCATTTATAACTATTTTATTCACGTCGCAATTTAATTTTAATTTTCTTATTGTTTTATTGTTATTTAATTATTATGTAAGTATACACTATATTAAATATACTAGTTTATACTAGCGTGTGCGTAGCACATGCTATAATATACTACAATATTTAATACATTGTAATATTATTTTAATATAATATTATTTTTTATTTTTACTATTTAATTACTTATTAATTCAACGGCTAATTATTTTCACTTTTTTTTTAAACCATTATACATAGTTTAATCTTGTGTATCGTAATTATTTACTAAATTATTTTTATCTATTTTTTACGTAGAATATCACGTGCGCACGTGCGAAGCACGTGTTAATCATCTGATTGAATCACGTGTGGGGAAATGCGGGGATGTGCGGGGAATCACGTGGGGTAACATGAATATCACGTGTGTGGGGTAACAGGTGCGGGGTAAATGTCACGTGTGGAGTAACATGAATATCACGTGTGTGGGGTGCGGGGTAACGCGGGGTAATGCGGGGAAATTGTCACGTGGGCGGGGTAATAGGAGAAGTGCGGGGTAACGATCACGTGTGTGGGGTAGTGTGGATGCGGGGTAAATCACGTGTGGGGTAGTGTGGTGTGCGGGGTAAATGTCACGTGTGTGGGGTAGTGTGGTGTGCGGGGTAAATCACGTGTGGGGTAACATGAAAATCACGTGGGGTAATGTGGGTGCGGGGTAAATCACGTGTGTGGGGGGCGGGGTAATTATCACGTGTGTGGAAAAGTGCGGGGTATCACGTGGGTAGTATGGGGTAATCTGGGATAACCGGGGTATCACGTGACCTAATCCGAATAAAATATCTCGTGGGTAGCACGTGATATTTTATTTCGATTATTTTCACGTGCGTAGCACGTGATGTTAAATTTTAATTAGTTTTAATTTTCTAATTACTTTCTTTTATTAATCATTAATTGATTTGTTTATATTTTAGAGTTTTTATTTCACTCTAATGTTAATTAGTGACGGGGGTATGGGGGGGTAAAGTATCACGTGCGTAGCGCGTGATATAAATATTTTTAATTTAGTTTTATTTATTATTTCTTTAATTAATTATTAATCCATTTGTATATATTATGTAATTTTTTCTCCACTATTATGTTCATCAGCTACCGGGGTGTGGGGGGGTAAAATATCACGTGCGTAGCACGTGATATAAACTTTTAATTAGTTTTATGTTATAATCTTTAATTATTCTTTAATCAATAATTATTACAGTTGTTTATATTATGAAGTTATTTCTTCACTATTATGTTAATTAGTAGTGGGGGTAAGGGGGGGTGAAGTATCACGTGCGTAGCACGTGTTACAAAATACTATTTTAATTAGTTTAAGTTATAATCTTTTAATTATTCTTTAATCAACTATTAATCTGTTTATTTATACTATGTAATTATTTCTTTAGTTCTACATTAGTCAGCAACGGGGGTATGGGGGGATGTAGTAATATCACGTGAATCACGTGAATCACGTGTAGCACGTGCTACGCACGTGTTACAAATACTATTTAATTAGTTTTAAGTTATCTTATTAATTAATTATTATTTCAATTGTTTATATTATGTAATTATTTCTACTGTTTTATGTTAGTTAACAACGGGGGTGGGGGGGGGTACATTAATATCACGTGTAGCACGTGTAGCACGTGCGTAGCACGTGTTACAAAAACATTTTAATTAGTTTAAACTTATATTATTAATCAACCATTATTTCAATTCTTTATATTATGCATTTCTTTCTTCACTACTAGATTAATCAGCAACAGGGGTGTGGGGGGATATATAGACGTCACGTGTAGCACGTCTAACACGTGCGTAGCACGTGTTACACAATACTATTTTAATTAGTTTAAGTTATCTTATAATTTCTTTAATCAATATTTATTCTAGTTGTTTATATTATGTAATTATTTTTTCACTCGTACATTAGTCAGCAACAGGGGTATGGGGGGATGTAGTAATATCACGTGAATCACGTAAATCACGTGTTTCACGTGCGTAGCACGTGTTACAAAAACATTTAAATTTTATTCATTTTAATTAATTTCTTTAATCAATTATTATTGTAGTTTATTATATTACGCATTTTTTTCTCACTACTAGATTAATCATCAACAGGGGTGTGGGGGGATATAATAATATCACGTGTAGCACGTGTAGCACGTGCGTAGCACGTGTTACAAAATACTATTTAATAGTTTAAATTATCTTATAATTCTTTAATCAATTATTATTCTAGTTCACTATATTACGTACTTTTTTCTTGACTACTAGATTAATCAACAACAGGGGTGTGGGGGGGTATATAGACGTCACGTGTAGCGTGTGTTACACGTGCGTAGCACGTGTAGCATAGTAGCACGTGCGTAGCACGTGCTATAAAAACTTTCAATTTATTCATATTAATTTATTTTTAATTCATTTCTTTATATTTCTCTGTTATTCCTTCATTTATATAATAAGAATTATTTTAGGTATTACGTGCGAAGCACGTGATACTTAAAATAATTCTTTTTCCCTTTTTTATTTTTTTTTTATTTTTTTTTATTTTTTTTTTCTTCCAATTATTTCAATTAATTCATAACAACTTCATTTCATTACATTTCACAATTATTTCTTCATTTCTGTGTTCCCCACCATCGAATTATCCCTAGATCACGGGGGGAGATCGTTAACCCTAACAGGTATTGCATAGAGCTTTCAATTTTTTTTAATTTTCACTTTTTAAAATCTTCACTTTTTTTCACAAAATCGGATTTTTTTTTTTTTTTTTTCATTTCTATCTATCTATCTACCATTACCATTCTGTATTGTGTGTTACCTCTATTATCCTCCGTCAGAAGCAAATGACGGTCACAAAAACACAGTAAACTGTTAAACAGTTAACTGCTGTGTGACGAGGGGCGGAAAGCCGAGGTGAAAATAAGAAAAGTGAGTAAAACTCAGTGAGTTACCCAATGAGGTGTCACCACTCGTATCTCTCGATCGAATCGATACCCCGGTCGAAGTCGAAATCAAATTCGAAGTTGTCGAGTGAGGGGACAGGGGTAGAGAAGGGTGAGCCAAGGACAGGGGTGTTAGGAGGAGTCTTAGTGATTTGAGGACTAATAGCGGAAATATCCTCAATAGACGGATTAGGGACCGAGCCAGAACCTCCAGGGGAATTAACAGGGGTAGAGACGCTAGAAACTGCCTCAGAAGAAACTCCGGCGGCGTTGACAGGGGTTTGAGGGAGTTGACAGGGGTTTCTGGCGTTGTTGACAGGGGTTTGAGGGGTGGAAGTGCTATCTCCGGCGGCGTTGACAGGGGTTTGAGGGGTTTGACAGGGGTTTGAGGTAAGTCCCGGGTCAATATTTGCAAGTCCGGCGTCAACAGCGTTAATTCCGGGTGCAGAAACGTTGTTTCCGGCGCTTTGACAGGGGTTTGTGCTAAGTCCGGGGGCAGGAATGAGGTTCGCGGCTCTCCATTCGGGTGTAAGAGTTCCCCAGACCAGTGGGTGGTAGGGGTTAAATACAGGCCCAACACCCGGCTTAACTCCGGAGTAAACCGTGCCGTAGTTGTTGAGGACGCCGTTGGCAGCGATAAAGGCGTTAATTTCATCATTGACAGATTTAAATCCGGGTGCAGAACCGCTGGAACCAGAGGCAGAAGCGTTAACTCCGGGGGCAGAACCGTTAACTCCGGGGGCAGAACCGTTACATCTGGCGATATGGCGCTCGAAAAGCTCGGTGACAAGGGCTGCGTTCCAATCAGAGTGCGTAACTCCTGCGTTGCCGGCGTAGGCAGGGCCAGCGTAGCCGTTGGCAAGTGCTGGGGCATAGGAACTAGCGTTGACAGGGGCAGGGCCATAAGAACTAGCGTTGACAGGGGCTACAGCGCTAACTCCAGACGGATAATATTTGACATCGGCGTATACGAAACGGCTGTTTGGGTATAAACTGATGTATTTAGCGGGCATGCCAGGGTAAGGACTAGCGTCGTCACTAGGGCCGGCGACGTGGTCTCTGAACTCATTGAAAATGGCTTCGTAGGAGTCAGGATCGTCGCATTTTCGGATAGTTCTGGTGGCAACTCGGGGGGTTGGGGTAACTCCGGCGTCAAACATGCTAACTCCGGGGGTAGATTTGGTAACTCCGGGGGTCTCAGTTCCCTTGCCAGTGTCAACCTCCTTTCCCTTTGCCTCCTTCTCCATAGTCTTCTTGCCCTTTCCTCGCTTTCCAACTCCTCTCTTCTCCTTGGTAACCTTGTTGAGACTAGCGTTGATAGCGTCGACGCTAACGTTCTTAGCCTTTCCGCCTCGTCCCTTAGTTACGTTGATTCCGCCTTTTCCGGAGGTTCCGCTGGCCTTTCCGCCGCTGCCAAGCTTTCCGCCGTCAATTCCGCCGTCAATTCCGGTTCCGCCGTCAATTCCGGTTCCGCCGTCAATTCCGGTTCCGCCGTCAATTCCGGTTTCGTTTCCGTCTGCAGCTCCATCACCACCAACACCCCCATGAAATCTGCCAACTCCTGTTCCGTTTCCGCCACGTTGAATTCCGTTTCCGCCACGTTGAATTCCGTTTCCGCCACGTTGAAATCCGTTTCCGCCATGCTGAATTCCGTTTCCGCCATGCTGAATTCCGTTTCCGCCATGCTGAATTCCGGTTCCGCTGCCAAGTCCGGTCACGTGCTGAGCAGCAACTGTGGTGCCGAAGGCACCATTGTTGCTGTTGTGAATGTGACCAGGGTGGTGGTTGGCGTGACCAGGGTAAGAACTAGGGCCGGCGTAACCATAAGCGCTAGGGTGACTAGGGTAAGCTCTAGTCTGACCAGAGTAACCAGGGTTACCAGGTGCAGCCGAGTAGATGCTGACATAAGGAGCACCGCCAGTAGGGATGATGACAGGGGCACCGATAGGGGTACCGATAGGGCTAACGACAGGGGTAACGTCAGGGGTAACGACAGGGGTAACAGTGGACGTGACGTCAGTAACAGGGGTGACATCAGTCATTTCCTCGTCACGTGCATTCCCGTCGCTATCATAGGTGGGTTCTTGCGATAACTCTACTCCAATCTCCTTCTGATGCTTGCGGATGTTCTCCCATGTGAGTGGCTGGTGAAGAACCGATGACTTGGTACCGACGTCATGTGCATTGGTGGGGTGAACACGTGCATTGATGGGTTGAACATGTGCATTGGTGAATTGAACACGTGCATTGGTGGGGTGATCACGTGCCTTGGTGGGGTGATCACGTGCAATGATGTTGGCGTTGCCACTGGCGACGGTGTGGTTGTTGACTTTGGCGTTATCAACAACTTCATTGTTACAGCCTACGGCTGTATCAATGATGTTGTTGATATCGTTGCCATGGTTGTCATTGTTGACACGGTTGAGTTTGTTAACACGGTTGAATTTGTTAATACGGTTGACGTTGTTGACATTGTCATCGTCGCCTTCGTCATTGAGGTTAACATTGGTATTGACGTTGACGTTGGTCTTCTTGTTGGCTGCATCAATGGTATCGTTGGCTGCATCAATGGCAGCATTAGCTGCATCAATCTCATTGTTGGCTTCATCAATGTTATCGTTGGCTGCATCAATGGCATCATTGGCTGCATTTGACGGTCCTGATATAGGAATTGCTTGGCCATTGACCACATTGCATCTGTACCTAACATTGCGGCGCTTGACATCAACAGATCGACGGGGATTGAACTTGTAGTTGGGATGTAACATTGCATGTGCACGCTTTGCTTCAGCTGCCTTGTCGTAGAAAGCCTTCTTGACTTGCCTAGGAGCCTTATTCCACAACTTGGCGATGATACCAGCTTCTGTACGTTAGCTTGGCTTGGTATACAAAGATCCAACTTACATAGTTGAATATTCTTCAAGTGGGGATTTGCAGCAGCAGCATATGGGTGATGGTACATGCGGAACAGGATCCAAGCATTGGGAGGCCTAGTGATTCTGAAAGTCTTTGCGGCGGCGGCAGCATTGGCAGGTTCAATAACCCGATGAGTATGCATGACTTTATTGATATCGGCAGGACCAAGAAAGATGCTACCATTGATATCGACGAGCTTTGGAGTCATACGAGTGGAGGCACTATGAGTCAAGGTGAGTGGATGACTTCAAGTCAGAAGAGTCAAGGTGAACTCAAGGTGAACTCACAAGTATCTATTTCCAATAAACAGCACATCAGCAGGCTCCATGCTATTGAACAGATCGGTGGCGATGAAGATGGTGTTGTTATCTTGACGGAGTTGGATCTTCAAAGAGGTCCAAATCTCTTCAAGATTTGCGTTGGTGTAGTTGCCACCGATGGCATCCAGTTGGATAGCATCAAGCGACATGGCGACAACAACAACAATGAAGTTGATGAAGTTGATGTTGTTGTTGTTGTTGTTGTTGTTGAGATGTAGAGAATTTAGGAAAGAAGAAATTAGAAGGAAGAAAAATTTTCTTTGTGGTGAGTGGGCACGGTAAGCGAGGGTTAGCGTGGCGCTAAGACGAAAAGAGAAATAATACCGCGTGAATACACGTGACGAAAAATAATACCGCGTGAATACACGTGACGAAAAATAATACCGCGTGAATACACGTGACGAAAAATAATAACACGTGATTGAAAAATAATAATATATTAAACAGGTGATATTTGAAATAATTGCGAAACATAATCACGCAGTAATTATTTATAATTTGTATATTACATAATTTCTTCTTTAGCTGTTAAATTAATGTATTAATTTTATGACTACGTAACTCGAAGTTTACTTTGAATAATCACGTGACTTAACGTCATTCAAGTGATGTTAATATAATGAAATAAGGAAATTTCAACAATAAATAGTTTAGTAGTAAGGTGCAATAAATATTAACTTATTACTTGTAATGTAACATTCGTAATTAAGTCATGTGACAAGTCACGTGATACCCCGCTTAACGTGATATTTCCCCGTGATTCCCCGCACTTCCCCGCATTGCCCCAGATTACCTCATGTAATACCCCTGTTACCCCGCACCCCGCACCACGTGATTCCTCGCACTTCCCCACGTGACATTTACCTCGCACTACACGTGATTGTTACCCCGCATTACCCCATACTACTCCACGTGATACGCATGTTGTTCCACACGTAATGTTACCCCGCACCACGTGATACCTCACAGTCACATGTTACCCCGCACCCCACACACGTGACATTCCCCGCATTACTCCAGATTACCCCACGTAATTTACCCCGCACCACACACGTGATACCCTACAGTCATGTTACCCCAAATTACCCCGCACCACGTGATTTACCCCGCATGTACCCTAATACCACTCACGTGATATTTCCCCGCACTTCCCCATACACGTGACATTTCCCCGCACTCAACACGTAATATCCCTGCTACCCCGCACCCTACACACGTGATTTACCCCGTACCCCGCACCACGTGATCTACCCCGCATATGACCTGGTACTACCCACGTGATACATTACCCCGCACTACACACGTGTTACCCCACATAACGTGACATTACCCCACACACGTGTTACCTATGTTACCCCGCATTACTCCACACGTGATTTACCCCGCACTATCCCACGTGATTGTTACCTCGCACACGTAATACCTCACACGTGCTACTTATGTTACTCCGCACATCCCCACACGTGATTTACCCCGCACTTTCCCGCATTACCTCCTACCCCACGTGATTCCCCGCACTTCCCCACGTGACAGTTACCCCGCACTTACACGTGATATTGCACCAGATTACCCCGCACACCACACACGTGATGTGTTACCCCGCATAACGTGACATTCCCCGCACTTCCCGTTACCTCGTACACGTGATTTTCATGTTACCTCGCACACATATTACCTCACGCGATACCTTACGCGATACACACGTGACACTGCTACTCCTTCATCACGTGCTACGCACGTGACGCCGTGATATATGTACATAAATTTTTAAAATTAAAAATAAGCAGTAAATAAAATAGTTAAAAATAAAATAATAAATAATTAAGGTATACAAGATTAAACACTATATAGAAGTTAAATAAAAATTAAATAATAATTAGCGGATTAATTAATAAATAATAAAATAATAAGAAATGTAAATAAAAAAATAAAATAATTAAATAGTAATATTTTATTATGTTAAATATAGTAATAAATATAATATACTTCGCATATTATATATTAGTATATTTAACATAGTATAATATTTTTAATATTTAACAATTAAATTAAAATTAATTAAAATTAGAATTGCACGGTAAATAAAATAGTGAAAAATAAAAAGCAAAAAAAGTTGTTTTTAAATAAATAAAAAGTAAAAAAAGTTATTTTTAAATAAATAAAAAATAAAAAAACTAAAAAACGTAATTACTTAAATAATATCAACTACAAAATAATTATAAATTAATTAAAATGTAATATTATACTAATTAATTAAAAGTGTATATTATATTTAAAATTAAAAATTAATTAAAAATAATGTTATTTTATTTTGTTAAAATTAATTTAAATAATATTAAAGAATATTAAATATTTTAATATACTTATAATATGCTACGCATATTATATATTAGTATATTTAATATAATGTAATATTAAATAATAATTAAAAGAAAAAATAATATAAAATTAAAACTAAATTAATCGATAATTAAAATATATAAAATAATCTACTAAATTAATACTATAAAAGAACTTAGACTTTATATAGAGTTTTGAAAAAAAGTAAATAATAATTAGTAAATAAATTTATAAATAATAAAATAAATTAATAAAAATAAATAAAATTAAATAAATAATAAATAAATAAAAAAAATAAAAATAAATAAAAATAAATAAATAATAAATAAATAAAAAAAATAAAAATAAATAAAATAAATAAAATAAATAAATAATAAATAAATAATAGTATAACATCACGTGCTTCGCACGTGATACATTTACAATATTATATTACACTACTAAAATAGTAAAATAATAATAAAATAGTATAAACTAGAAAAATAACAAAATAATAAAAATATATAAAAATAAATAAAATAAAAATAAAAAATATTACTTACAAGTATTACGTGCTTCGCACGTGATACTTACACGTAATACGTAACAATATAGTAGCAAAACTGTAAAAATAACAAAGTAATAAAAAATATAAAAATTAAATAAATAAATAAAAAAAAAAAAAATTTATTTACTTAAAATTAATTAAAATTAAATAAAAAATAAAATAAATAAATAATATTACAAATATCATGTGCTTCGCACGTGATATATTTATCATATTATAGTAATTA